>CAUYRH010113939.1:0-18533 GCA_963574655.1 Perodicticus potto | reverse complement strand
AGCCATTTCTTTCATTGTTTTCTTCATCTGTATTCTAAATTCCCTTTCCGTCATTTCTAACATTTCTTTATGGTGGAATACTCTGCAGTAGCTACCTCATGACCCCTTGGCAGGGTGGTTGCTCTGGACTGTTTTTTCATGATGCCAAGAGTTTTCTGCTGATTCTTCCTCATGAAGAGTAGATTTCTTCTATCTGTTTCCTTGCCCTAATTTTCCTTTCACTTCCTCCTGCTTTTAAGTTGCCATGCTTCTGGATTAGGGTTTTGAAAAGCAAGAAGGGAAAAAGGAAAGAAAATAAAGAAAAGAAAAGAAAAAGGAGAAAGGAGAGGGGGTGGGTAGAAGTGAAAGGAGAGGGGGTGGGTGAAGAAAGTGGAGAGAGATAGACAAAAATTACTTCAAGAAGGTTAGACAAATGAGTGTATGTTACTCTGTGCCTCTGGAAATCTGAATAGTATACTTTCAAAGATTTTGGGTAGGAGCTATCTACATTATGCTGATGTCAGCTTCATCTATATACCTTTTCTTTTATTGTAAAATGAAGACACTTATAACTTAGTGGGTTGTAATGAGGATTGTATGAGCACAATGATGGGCATAGAAAAAGTGTTCAGAAAGTGACAGACATTAGGATCATTGTTTTCTGCTTTTTTTCAATTTATCCACAATGTAAATCTATTATATGTGTGATTAGAAAAATCAAATTTAAGGAGAAAAATAAATAAAACTGGCATATTACATGAGTCTTCCTCCTTATTTATCTTATCTAAGAATTTAAAATACATTGTGCAACTATTCACTCAAATGTCTTCTACTTTTTGAAGGTATTGTAAATTTTTTTCTCCATCAGGAATCCTCACTTTTTAATGTCTAAAAGTCACCAAGAAACCCATATATGCAAAATCTGGAGGCGTTAAGATAGTTCTCAGGTTAGAGCTTTATAGCATAGAAAAATAGAGTTTGTTGAGTATTTTCTACTCACATACAAAGGTTTGTTGAAAATCCTTTAGTCAATATGAGTAAAAATAGAAAATGAATAATTTGGCATTAAATTTAAAACTTCTGAGGGAAAGTGTTGGGAAAACTTTTGTTTTTTTAAATTCAAGTGCCTGGCAGAAAGACAAATACTGAATAATCTCACTTATATGTGGAATCTAAAAAAGTTGAACTCAGAAATAGAGAGTAGAATGGTGGTTACCAGTAAGTGAGTTGGGAAAATTTGGGATATATTTATCCAAGGACACAAAATTTCAGTTGAATATAAGAAACTGCTCAAGAGATTTATCGCACAACATGATAACTGTAGTTAGTAACTATTTTTATTGTGTTCTTTATTTTTGTTTTGTTACATGAATAGCTTTTATAATGCTTTATTCAGGGCTGTAAGTGTTCCCATCACTGGAATAGTGTTCGTTGTATCTGTTAGGTAGGATTTTACCCCTCTCCTCCACCTTCATTCTGCTTGAATTCCAATGACTTTTACCTCTTTCTGTGCCCATGTGTACCCATCAATTAGTTCCAAATTATTCGAGACTGCACATAGTGTTTGCTTTTCATTCTTGATATTTCACTTAGTATGATGTTCTCTAGTTCCATCCAAAGTGCTGCAAAAGACATTAATTCATTTCTTTTTAAGACTGAATAGTGCTCCATGTGTATGCAATATATACAAATATGTATAAACAAATCAAGTTATATGTATTATGTATAACAAAATACAACTCATTTTGTTAAACCACTCATGAATCGATGCGCACTTAGTTGGCAATTGTGAATTATGATGCAATAAACATCTGAGTGCAAGTGTATGTTTGATAAAAATGACTTCTTTTCCCTTGAGTAGATACCTAGTAGGAGGATTGGGTAGAAGCTCTCTTCTAGCCAATGGTCAGATAGAATGGTAGGTCTATTTTTCGTTCTTTGAGAAATCTCCACATTATTTTCCATAGAGGTTGTACTGGTTTGTAGTCTGACCAACAGGATACAAACATTCCTTTCTCTCTGAATCTACATGAACATCTATTGTTTTTGAACATTTAAAAAAAATCGATTTTAAGGTGATAACTCATTGTGGTCATAATTTGCATTTCCCCGATTAGTGACCCTGCATTTTTTCAAATGACTTACTGGCCATTTGTCTATCTTCTTTTGAAAAGCTTCTGTGTTTATGGCTTTTGCCCATTCTTTGATGCGGTCATTTTTAAAATTTGTTTTTGTTTTTTGCTGATTTATTTGCATTCTTTGTAGATTTTGGATATTAGCCCTTTATCATGTGTATAGTTTGTGAATATTTTTTCCCATTCTGTAGGTTGTCAGTTTGCTGTGTTGATTATTTCCTTTACTGTGCAGAAGCTTTTAAATTTATTCTTGAAAATTGCTGAGACAGTACATGTTAAGTGTTTTCACCACAAAATATAAGTATGTGAGGTAATGCATACATGTTCATTAGTTCAATTTAGCCATTCCTCTATATATACATGTTTTAAAATGACATGTTGTACCTGATAAATATATACAATTTTAATTTGTTACTTAAAAGATACAATGATAAATAGGTGAGGTTGTGGATGGTAATTATCTTCATACACTCCTACAATGTACACTTACATCCATTCAAAACATTGTACCCTATAAATATAGGATGTTGGACAATTAAACTCACAAACTCATCCTAGAAAAAGCAGTACTTAATTCATTGCTAAATATCACTATGGTCACCTTTGAAGTACTTCCCTTTGGAAGCTATGCACTGATATCAGCACCTAGTCAAACCACTTTTTCTAGGATGAGTTTGAGAACTTAATTGTCCAACCTAATGCAAAGACAGCTCTGGTAGCCATTCCAGAAAAAGGATTCCAAAGTTACTTTGGAGGGTGGACCATTGCTGGTGTTAACATATAGCTTCCGAAGGAGTATACCTCAAAAGTGACCATAGTGATATTCAACAATGAGGTAGGCAGCACTATTTCTAGGATGACTTTGTGCATTTAATTGTCTCACCTTGTATACAATTATTTGCCAACTAAAAATAAAAAAAATTAAAAATTCAAGGGTCTGGGAAAACAATGTAAGGGATTCTAATGAGGAAAATTTAAGAGCACACATCTGTAGGGAAGATGTCACTTTTATGGGTTATAAAATTTGTGTGCATAGCTAAAGACTCATACTGGTTAGTGTGCACAGTAAAAGGAAATTCCATGTTAAACTCCATCATGGCCTCTAATAGCAAGATTTCTGCTAAACTCCAGCCACTTTTTCAAGACTCAAGTTAAATATTATCCTCACTGGCAAGCCCTTCATAATCTTCATGTAGAGTTAAGCTTATCTTTTAGAGAAAGTATGCTATAAGAATGTATGATTATTACATTTATCTGTTTTCATTAAAAGTGACTCTAAGGAAAAGCATTTATCATATTTATTATTTCTGGGTGTACCATCTGTGCTTGTCAAAGTGCCTAATGTGGGAAGTGGTCAGGAAATATTTATTAAATGAATGAATAAATGAGTGAGAAGTATCTTTTTAATCAAGCATAATTCACAACAAGGAAAACACCATCAGGGAAAACATAAGTTTCTTTAAACTTCTATGACTTAGTGAAAAATTGCTTCTGATCATATTTGTGCCCAAATAGTATTGATTAATACTATTTCTTTCTTTTCTTTTCTTTCCTTCTTTTTTTGTTTTTCTTGAGACAGAGTCTCAGTATGTCACCATCGGTAGAGTGCCATAGTGTTACAGCTCACAGCAACCTACACCTCTTGGCTTAAGTGATTCTCTTGCCTCAACCTCCCAAGTAGCTGGGACTACAGACACCCTCCACAACACCTAGCTATTTTTTCTTTGTAGTTTTTATTGTTGTTTGGCAGGCCTAGGCTGGATTCAACCTGACCAACTCTGGCGTATGTGGCTGGTGCCCTAGCCACTGAGCTATAGGTGCCAAGCCAATACTTATTTCTTATGTAATTATTAAACACACCTGTCAATTCCTTGAGTATAGAAATCATTTTTGCATCCCTGTGTCTGGCACTATGCATAGATTATGAAAAGCCTTCAATTCTATAGATTCATTCTGCAAAACTCCTTTTGAAAGACCTTTTCTTGACAAAATGCCTCCTTGTTTTTAATTCTCATTTTTTTCTTTCAGCACAATGTAAGTATCTCTTATTAAAATGTTTCCTAGGAGGTATTAGCTTAGTGAAAACTATATACATTAATAAATTCAAAACAAATAAATTTCAAAGAAACTGGTGTGAGGTAAATCTTGACTTATGCTCCAATTACAATCGAGTTGTCAGATCACTTGCAGTGTACTGGTGCTGGGCGTGAATCTTTTCTTTGGAAAATTGCTTAGTCTTCTGGAAAAGACAGACAAATGAGCCAGAAAAGTAGTGACCTGAGCCTGTAAGAATGCATTACGGGAAGCCAGAGGGGAGCTGGGCACCTGGCCCAGTCATGGAGGTTCTGAGACTTTCCAGGGAAGTTAAACAGTTGAACTGATTTTTAAAAATGGTGGATAGAATCTACCCAGGTAGAGAAGGAGGAGTCTTTAAGAAGTGAAGAAAAATATCCAAAAAATGCAGAACTAAGAGAAAGGTACTGACTCATTTTGGATGTCTGAGTAGTTCCATATGGGTGGACTATAGCCTGTATTTGTGGTGATGGTAGAAATTGAGGTCTAGAGGCAAGTAGGCATAGGAAGGAAAAGGCTTTGTATAGCATGATCAGATGTTAAAATGTTTGGCTGAAGACTGTGTGACATTAGAGTGGCACTAGTTCTTGGAAGAAAATTTGTGCGTTTGCAATGGGGAACCAGAGGAGTAAACTGTTAAAACATATTAGTAGCAGTGAAATCTGTAGAACTTCATGATTATGGCAACTTAATAGCAGAGAATAGACAAGGAGTCACACATTTGGCTTGAAAGACTGAATGGGTGGTGATTTCATTCATTAATTCATTTGTTTTTCAACCTGTAAATATTAATTTAGCAAGTACTATTTTAATCACTATAAGGAAAAAATGAACAGGTATGCGCCTTGATTTCTAGGAGCTCACCACCTAGCAGAGAGCTTGTGGGCTTCTCTGAGAGAGACAAGCTGATGAGGTGGGAGTGACTTATGGATCATCTATCTGTGCTTAAATCTTTTCACTATCCCTTGAGGTCTATAGGATACTGTTCTAAACTTTTTGTCATTAAACACAAGCCCCTCAGCCTCTTGGCTCCTGTCTACTTCACCATCTTCAACTTATATCTTGTTTCTTTGCAATGTGGACTTTTGGCTCAGGAGGAATTACTGACTACTGCTGAAACAGCACCATGCACAGCTCCATAGCCAGGCAGCCTGTGTTGGCTGGTGAGACTCCTCTGGCCCTAAGAGCTCATTGTATTATTCTGGTTGGTCACCTATACTTCTCCCTCTACCCTGCACTCTGAACATCAAGTTTGACCTATTTACCAATTATACTAATCTATATAAAATCATTCATAACTCTTTATATACATTGCCTGCATTGCCTTGCCCCCATTCCCAGCCAGAACAGCTGCTGCATACCTGTGAAGATTACTTCGTATACCATTTCCTAGGGAGGCTTTCCTGTGTTTAACAGCCTGGTGATTCCTGTCTCTCTTCTCTGTGTTCTCACAACACTGTCCTTATTTCCTCACCTTTGCTCTAATATCGTGCTCTAGAGAGTGAAACACGTATCTTTCTTTGGATCGCTATGCTTGCTATTTCCTGGAGATGAGTGGATGCTTAGAAAATGTTTAATCTTTAAAAATTTTACCTGAGGGAAAATTAGTGCATTATTGGTCTAGCTAACAAATATTTCTTATTTTTATTTTAATTCTGAATATAAAGGGAAAAGATAGTTCTTTGGTTCTAACCATTTCCCTTAATTCTCCCTACATTTTGCCTTATTTCCCCCTACTTACTTATATCCTTATATATTATTAAGAATTTGCAATTAATTCTCTCACACAACTATTTAGATGCCTCCTTTGTCCTGGTTCTTGGAGATTATGAAACTAATCCTCTGTGCAATACTGGTTCATAGTGTATTTTTGCAGAAACTCCAGGCAACAAAGACCACCCTCTTTACTCTGTTACTAAGGCACTATCTTTAAAAGGAGTTATAGTCCAAGCTGAATGAATCTTTCTCATATATCAAATCTTTGTAACAAACCTTGGCAAAATCTTTTCAGAAAGCTTCAATTCAGAAATGAAAAGCTCGCAGCACAGATCCATGACATGATTTATTCATTTCTTTTTCTTTAAAAAATTGGGATACTAATATAAGCATTTCTTGGGAGGGCTTTCCATTTTAATCAGATTTCTTTTCTAGAGAACTTGCTCCTGGAAGTTGTATACAGTTTGTGATGTAGACAGAATGAAAACAAATGAGGGAGAAAAAGGCTGTCATGAGGGTGGATTTGCTCTTCAGTCAGTTGCTCAATATCTCCTGAATCACTGAAAAGAAACTTCTTAGCTTGTCATCTTGATTTAGAAAGCAATGCTGTGATTCTAAAGCCTATTTAACCTGGATATAACCTGAACTATGTAGTCTTCTGTACAAGTGTTTTTAAAAGACTTTGTAAAACACAAGATTTAATTTTTTTTGTCAGTTAAAGACACGTGTTTCTTAAATAAAACTTGTATACACTACATGTCAGTGAATGTACTGCTAAAAAACAGTACAAAATAAAACACCAGTGTCATCTTAGGCTGCATTAATTTTGATAGTGCTCCAGTGACGGATGTGATAGCACTTTTGACTCATTTTAAGCTCTACACAACTTGGATCATTTTATTAGCCTCTAGGAGCTATCTTAAGAAGGATATAGCATATTTTTGGAGGAGTATGCTCAGAGGCAAATCAAGATAGTAGGAAGGCTCAGAAGGTGGCCATCTAGAAACACTTAAGAAACTGGACTTGTATGCTAACAAGTCATCTTACTTTCTTTTTGTCTTTAGAAGAACCTTTATAGGAGCATCAATTCACTAACCTTCCTAAGTAAATTGGAGGTGGTTGGGTTTCAGCACAGTTACTTGCAACTCTCTGCCTTCCTTGTACCAAAGACTTCTAAATCCTGCTGAATTCACTGACTGCTCTAGTAAGCCAGCTTCTCTGTACACTATTTAGAACCATTTTTGGTCCTTCAATTCTCTTCTTATAGCAAATGCTCATGGAATGCCTTTGAAAAGATATTTTGTATAGGCGTTTCTAGATGGGCTTAGAGGTAGAACAAAAGATGCAAAGTATAGACACAGGGTATAGAAAGGTTTGGACTCCACTTCTGCTGCTTGCTAGCTGTGTGATCTTAGAGATAATTTAAACTCATGTAAGTGTCTTTTTTTTTTAAATTATTTTTTATTGAGTCATAGCTGTGTACAATAATTCAGTCATGGAGTATAGTGTACTGTGTCTTTTTTTTCTAATCTTAAAATAAACAAAATAATATGTACTCATGGGATTGTAGTTAGGATTAAATAGTATAACACATGAGAAGGTGGCTGATTTGATAAATGGCTAGTTTCCTTTCCCAGTGGGACTGTCTGCTATCTACATTTATTGGATGACTGAAGAAAACTTTGTTTCAATCTCTGTCCACTTTCTTCTCCTAAAAATACATACATTCATTACCAATCCCCCCAAAATCTCTTATACAAAATAAAAGCCTCATGACTCAGTGTCTATACCTTTTTTTTTTTTTTAACTAGAGAGTCATTATTACAGCTGTTTGTAAACGAGTAATACCTGCTAAGATTACTAGTCAACATGTAGTGAGACTTATCTGCTTTCTTGCTATTCTCAAAGCAAGCTTGCAAGGTAAGTGTAGTATATTACTTTGCTTTACAGTGGAAGAAGTGGGGACTTGTAGAGTTTGAGTGATTTGCTCTGCGGGGTTGGTGTGGTTGTAAAAGTCACATTCTTTCTGAATTCCCATAGATTTCTGAGTCCTAGGGGACAGGATATATATTTTTTTTTTTTTTGCAGTTTTTGGCCGGGGCTGGGTTTGAACCTGCCACCTCCGGTATATGAGACTGGCACCCTATTCCTTTGAGCCACAGGCACCACCAGGGGACAGAATCTTTATCTCAAGCCTTCTTGTAATCCCATTAACCAGCAAAGTGCCCTACACAAAGCAGGTGTTCAATAACAGTTTATTTAATTGATTGAATTAAACCAAATAGTTATTTCATCATGACCTTTTACTTTCCCATTTATAAATCTAGTTGTATACATCTTGACTTTATTAATAACTATAAATGTTCATTTCCCAGGTTATATCTGAAATCAAGTCATCTACCTGTTAAAAATATATACATATTCTTTATTTTTCCAAGGTGATTAAAATAATCTTACAAAAATTTCCAATCCAGTTTATGAGCTGTATTAACTTGGACTTTCATGTTTTAAAGTTTAAAACTTTTGAGTCAATGCCAACTGTGACTCATGCTGAGACAATTTTGAAACATATATCATAATAATTAAGATGCTCTTTTTTTGGAAATTATTCCTTGAAATTTTATGAAATCTCATTTATTTTCAAAGAGAGTCACAGGCATGTGTCCAAAAATGATTTTAATACGTATTTTTTTATATTGACTTATCTTTCATCATTTAATAGATGGCACCACTATAATTGCACTCTTTCTGCCTTCAAATTAGGAGATCATCATTGGGAAGAAGCTTGGCCCAGAGAAAATTCACTATTTTTATGTGAAATAGGCCTGGATTTGAATCTATGTCCTACTTTTTTGTAAACCTTTTATCTGGATTCCATGCACTAGTCTCTACCTGTTTGGTCCCTTCTATATATCACCATGAGAATGATGGTGATAAACCTTAAGTATAATAATCTTTCTTCCTATTGTAAGATTTTATTTATCTCCACCTCTACACAGTGAAAGGACAGAGTTAAGAGATTGATTGACATTCACTATCTTCCACAATTTGACTTTATACTTTAGTTAAGCATCAAGGTTCAAAGAGTGGCTTCGGCTTCAGTTAGATATGGGTGTTTCCTGGCTGTTCACTTTGGGGAACTTAACCTCATTAAGCTTTATTTTCCTCATCTGTGAAATCAGAGCAGGAATGGCATCTAGGTTACACACCTGTTGTAAAGAACAGAATTATTGCACGTGTTCTTGGATGAAGATTTTATTCTATTACTCAACAAAATTCTATAACTGATCTAATCATCCTCAAAAGCTCCATGCTATTTGGAAGCTGGACAGAAGGATGAGGGTGGGGGACTAAAAATTTCCAATTGCTGACCATTTCAGTGCTATCTGGTTTAGAAAATAGTTTTTGGGAGTTTCAGTCTCTTTGGATGATGCTTCTTTTTTAAACCCCATGTCCTCTGTCCTGCTCATCACTGACTTCCTGGAATTTGGTGTTGAGTCCCCACTGTGCAATCCTTCTTACTTTCTTCTGGCTCTGGTCATCTTCGTGGAAATGTTTTTTTTGGCTGACCACTGGCATAGAAGCTGGAGTTTTTGACGGGTGAGCTTGTGGTCTATTCTAAAGCTTCCAACTGGCTCTCGTGGTTCTCTTGTCCCCTCTGGGTAGCTCTGGCTCTTTCACTGGTGCTGAGGATGGTCCTTGTTAACTCTTGATTGAAGTAATCTTTCCTGTAGTCTTCATCTACAGAGTGGATTTACTCTGATCACAGCAGATCTCAGAGTGCAAGGGGAGGAGCTTCTAGAATCTTGACGGGAATTTTGGAACTTTGATTGATAGAACTTTGGAAATGCTAATTCAGGCTTTGCCACCTAAAGTGACTGTGTGATTACTTGCACCCCATATTGCTAAGGTTATACTTTGCTTGATGACACTCACTGCTGTTCTCAAGCTCCAAATGGAGGGCCAAGTACATCCGGTATCTCTTGCCCCTGAGAATTTGGCTTTTTAAAAAAGTAATTAATTAATTTTTTTATTAAGTCATTTGTATATAGATCATACATACGTTTATGCCATTATATGTTTCAGTGTGTTGATTATTTGTACAAATTAGAGTGCTTACATGCTACTAGTCAACATAGCTTTCACCTCATTTACCCAATTACAGCATTACGACATTTGTGTTCTACACCTGATAGATCCAACTTGTACTTGCATTATGCTCCATAGGTGTGGTCCCCTATTAACCCTCCCTCTATCAACCCACCCCTTCCCTTCTTTTCTCCCTCCCCTTCCCTCCTTCATCCTAGGCTGTTTCATTTTTCATATGCAAGTGTGAGTGATTATAAATTGGTTTCACAGTAGTACTGAGTACACTGGATTTTTTTTTTCCATTCCTGAGATACTTTACTAAGAAGAATATTTTCCAGCTCCATCCATGTAAACACAAAAGAGGTAAAGTCTCCATTTTTTTTTAATGCTGCTTAGTATTCAATGGTATACATATACCACAATTTATTAATCCATTCATGGGTCGATGGGCACTTGGGGCTTCTTCCATGACTTGGCAATTATGAATTGAGCTGCAATGAACAAACTGGTGCAAATATCTTTATTGTCAAGTGCTTTTTGGTCTTTTGGATATATACCTAGATGAAGAATTGCAGGATCAAACGGTAGGTCTACATTTAGATCCTTGAGTGTTCTTCAATCTTACTTCCAAAAGGAATGTACCTGCTTGCATTCCCACCAGCAGGGCAGCAGTGTTCCCTTTTCTCCACATCCATGCCAAAATCTGTAGTTTTGGGATTTTGTGATGTGGGCTACTCTTACTGGAGTTAGATGGTTTCTCAGAGTAGTTTTGGTTTGTGTTTCTCTGATAATTAAAGATGATGAGCATTTTTTCATGTGTCTGTAGACCATGTCCCTATCTTCTTCAGAGAAGCTTCTGTTCATGTCTCTTGCCCACAATGAAACAGGATCGCTTGTTTTTTTCTTAGTAATAAGTTTGAGTTCTCTGTGGATTCTGGTTTTAGACCTTTGTTGGAAATATAACTTGCAAAAATCCTCTCCCATTCTGAGGGCTGTCTATTTGCTTTACTTAGTGTGTTCTGGGCAGTGTAGACACTTTTTAATTTGATCAGATCCCAGTAGTGTATTTTGGATGTTGCTTCAATTGCCTGGGATGTCCTCCTTATAAAGTATTCTCCCAGGTCAATTTTTTCAAGTATTTCCCCTGCACTCTATCTAAGAATTTTTATAGTTTCATGTCTTATGTTTAAGTCCTTTAACCAGTGAGAGTCAATTTTTGTTAGAGGAGAGAGGTGTGGGTCCAGTTTTAGTCTTTTACAGGTGGCCAGCCAATTTACTCAGAACCGCTTATTTAATAGGGAATCTTTCCCCCAATTTATATTTTTAATAGGCTTATCAAAAATCAAATGACGATAAGTGTCTGGGTTCATCTCGTGGTCTTCAATTCTGCTCCATACATCTACCTCTCTGTTTTTATGCCAATACCATGCTGTTTTGATCACTACCGATTTATAGTATAGTCTGAAGTCTGGAAGCATGATTCCTCCAGATTTTTTTTTATTCTGAGTAATGTCTTGGCTATTTGAGGTTTTTTTCTGATTCCATATAAAACAAAGTACTAATTTTTCCAAGTCTTTAAAGTATGACAGAGGTTCTTTAATAGGGATTGCATTAAATCTGTAGATTGCTTTAGGTAGTATAGACATTTTACAATGTTGATTCTTCCCAACCATGAGCATGGTATATTTTTCCATTTGTTAACATCTTCAGCTATTTCTTTTCTCAGAGTTTCATAGTTCTCTTTACAGAGATATTTCACATCATCGGTTAGATACACTCCCAGATAGTTCATATTCTTTGGCACTATTGTCAAGGGAATAGAGTCCTTGATTTTTTCCCCCCTTGACTATTGTTAGTATATATAAAGGCTACAGATTTATGAGTGTTAATTTTGTATCCTGAGATGTTGCTATATTCCTTGATCACTTCTAGCAGTTTTGTAGTTGATTCCCTGGTGTTTTCCAGATATACAATCATACCATGTGTGAGGAGTGAGAGTTTGATCTCCTCTGGTCCTATTTGGATCCCCTTGATTGCCTTCTCTTGCCTGATTGTGGTGTCTAAGACTTCCATTACAATGTTAAAAAGCAGTGGAGACAGAGGGCATCCTTGCCTGGTTCCTGATCTGAGTGGAAATGATTTCAATTTAACTCCATTCAATGGGTTTGCTGTAGATGGCTTCTATCAGTTTAAGAAATGTTCCTTATATACCTATTTTCTTAAGTGTTCTGATCAAGAAAGGATGCTGGATATTGTTAAAAGCTTTTTCTGCATTGATTGAGAGAATCATATGGTCTTTGTTTTTTAATTTGTTTATGTGATGTATTATATTTATGGATTTACATATATTGAACCATCCTTGGGACCCTGGGATGAAACCCACCTGGTTGTGGTGTATAATTTGCTTGATGTGTTGTTGGGTTCTGTTTGATAGGATCTTATTGAATATTTTTGCATCAATAGTCATTTGAGATATTGGTCTATAATTTTCTTTTCTTTTTGGGTCTTTTCCTGGTTTGGGTATCAGGGTGATATATGCTTCATAGAATGTATTGGGAAGTATTCCTTCTTTTTCTGTGTTTTGGAAAAGGTTAAGTAATATAGGTACTAGTTCCTCTTTAAAGGTTTGGTAGAATTCTGTTGTGAAGTCATCTGGTCCTGGGCTTTTCTTTTTGGGGAGATTTCTTATAGTTGATGCTATTTCAGAACTTGTTATAGGTTTGTTCAACATATCCACTTCTTTCTCGCTAAGCCTATGAGGGTGGCATGTTTCCAAGTATTGATCTATTTCCTTCAGATTTTCATACTTCTGAGATTAGAGTTTTATGTAGTATTCATTCAGGATTTGTTGAATTTCTGAGGGTCTGTTGTTATTTGGTCTTTATCACTTCTGATTGATGAAATTAGGGATTTTACTCTTCTACTTCTGGTTGGGTTGGCAAAAGGTTCATCTATTTTATTGACCTTTTCAAAAAACCGAATCTTTGATTGGTTGATCTGTTGTATGATTCTTTTGTTTTCAATTTCATTTAGCTCTGCTCTAATTTTAGTTATTTCTTTTCTTCTGCTGGGTTTAGGATTGGGAAGTTCTTCCTTTTCCAGTTGCTTGAGATGTCCCATTAAGTTGTTGACTTCCTCTCTTTCCATTTTCTTGAGGAAGGCTTGCAATGCTATAAATTTTCCTCTTAGGACTGCCTTTGTGGTATCCCAGAGATTCTGATAGTTCATGTCTTCATTATTGTTCTGTTCCAAAATTTTGGCAGTTTCCTTTTTGATCTCATCTATGACCAGCTATCATTCAGCATGAGGTTATTTAGTTTCCAAGTTTTTGTATGTGTATGCGGATTCCTACTGTTACTGAGTTAAACTTTTATTCCATGATGGTCTGAGAAAATACAAGGAATAATTTCTATTCTTTAAATTTGCTGAGGTTAGATTTGTGACATAAGATGTGATCAATTTTGGAGGATGATCCATGGGCTGATGAGAAGAATGTGTATTCAGTTGTGTTATGATGAAAAGTTCTGTAGATGTCTGTTAGATGCAAATGTTGCATGGTTAAGTTTAAATCTAAAATTTCTTTGCTTAGCGTCTTCTTTTTTTTTTTTTTTTTTGTTGAGACAGAGTCTCACTTTATTGCCCTCGGGAGAATGCCATGGTATCACACAGCTCACAGCAACCTCTAAATCCTGGGCTTAGGGGATTCTTTGCCTCAGCCTTCCAAGTAGCTGGGACTACAGGCGCCCACCACAACACCTGGATATTTTTCTGTTTTGCAGTTCAGCTGAGGCCGGGTTTGAACCCGCCACCTTTGGTATATGGGGACAGCACCCTACTTGATGAGCCACAGGCGCTTCCCTGCTTAGCTTCTTTTTGGAGGATCTATCCAACACTGCAAAGGAGTGTTAAATTCCCTGACAATTATAGTGCTGGAGGAAATCAAGTTGCTCATGTCAGTTAGTTTCTCTTATAAATTGAGGTGCATTCTAGTTGGGTGCATAAATGTTGATAATTGAAATCTCGTCATGTTGCGTGTTTGCTTTAACAACTAAGAAGTGACCATCATTATCTTTCCTTACTTTTATTAGTTTAAAGCCTATTGTATCTATGAATAAAATTGCAACACCTGCTTTTTTTCTGCTTTCCATTTGCTTGAATTATAGATGACCATCCCTTCACCCTGAGTCTATGTTTGTCTTTTAAGGTAAGGTGACAGTCTTGAATTCAGCAGATGTCTGGCCTGAGTTTTTGTATCCAGTCAGCCAACTTGTGCCTCTTTAGAGGGCAATTTAAACCATTCACATTAATTGAGAGTATTGATAAACCGGAAAGAGTTTTGGGTATTAAGTTTTTCTAAGGTCCAGTGGACATTTTTAATCCTTTCACCACTATGGAAGTTGGAATTTGATCAAAAGTTTCTGAGAGAGTTTACTTTGGTGGTGGAGGATTGTGTTGTTCATTATGGAGGATAGGTCTGAGAATATCCTGGAGAGCTGGTTTAGTTATGGCAAATTTCTTCAACATGTAAATGTCATTAAAGTGTTTAATTTCTCTGTCATAGATGAAACTCAGTTTAGCTGGATACAGGATCCTGGGTTGAAAGTTATTTTGTTTAAGGAGATTAAAGGATGATGACCACCCTCTTCTAGCTTGAAAAGTTTCAGCAGAGAGATCTGTAGTAATTATAATGTTCTTCCCATTGTGGGTTATGGTTTTCTTACATCTGGCTGTGTTCAGAATTTTTTCCTTCATATTAACTTTGGCGAAGTTAATTATAATGTGTCTATGAGAATTTTTATTTGGGTTGAGTTGTGCCAGTGTTCTGAAATTGTCTGCTATCTGAATTTCAGAATCTCTTGGCATGTCTGGAAAATTCTCTTTGATTATTTCATGAAGTAAAGCATCTGTATCCTTTGCAGCAACCACATCACCTTCAGGTATTCCTATAAGGCAAAAATTAGATCTCTTTGAATTATCTCAGAGCTCTCTGAGAGAGTGATCCATTTTTGTTCTCCATTTTTTTTTCCTCTTTGAGTGTTTGGGAGCATTAAAAAGCTTTGTCTTCAGATCCTTTCTTCTGCCCATTCTGTTACTGAGGGATTCTACTGTATTTTTTAGATCTTTGATGGCTGCAAATTTTTGCCTCACTGTGTCAAAATCTTTGGTCATTTTGTCTTTGAATTCATTGAATTCTTGAGACATCTTTTGAATTACTATTTGAAATTCTAATTCCATCTTTTCCTCCATTCTTTTGATCTTATTTGCTATCCAGATTCTGAATTCGGTTTCTGACATCTCAGCCATTTTTTTGTGAATGGGATCTTGTGCTGTGTCTGCCTTATTGTTCCTTGGGGGAGTTTATCTACTCTGATTATTCATGTTGCCAGAGTTTTTCTGTTGATTCTGTCTCATGATTGTTTTTCACTGTTGGCTAGGTAGGCAGGTAAGATGAAGTTGGGTTGGGAGTTCCTGGAGTTGTGTTTAATCAGCCCTTTGTCAAGGATCTGGGACTGATGACTGCAGCTTTTTCCCCAATGGCTTTGCATAGGACCTGTACAGTATTGCAGTCTGAGGCTGAGGAAAACTGCTTGGTGTGGTGGGGTTGGGTGGCTCTGTCTTGTATTCAGCTATTTCTTGTTTGATCCTAGTGGATCGGTTACTCTGGTGAAGTCTTATCTGTGGAGAAATACAAGCAACTAAGACACCCCACCCACCATGGACAATAACTGGAAGAGAAAACTCAACTCTTCCCATTATCACACAGCCAGGGTACTACCCAAGAGGGTCCTTGGGTGATTTCCCCAGGTTAGAAGTTCTAAACCAATTGACCCAGTCAGTACGAACTCTCAAGTAGGGGAGTTTGAACAGTCTCCAGCAACTAGATGATGGAGGTCTACTGGCTGCTCAAATTTGGCTCACTTCGGTGCTCTGTGGAGTCAGAAAGGTAACCCAGTAGCAGAGTTCAACCAGGAGGCTGTGTCCCTTTCTCCTCTTTGCTCCTCTTTCACTCTCAGTCACTGGTAACTCCACAGGGCTGAGGACCTGCTCCCTCCAGTAAGCATATGTGCCAGGGCTTTGCGCCTGTGAGAGTCAGAGGAAGGTCAGTGCCCCGGCAGCCTGGCCACTACCCTCTGCCACCAGCTGGCTGGGGGAGCTTAGGTCTGCCTTCCTTGGATACTCAGAAGCCACTGGCGAGTATTCCACTTGAACTCAGTCTAATCTTGAGGGTAACTAGTCAGCAAATGGTGTTCTCCCTCAGCCACTGCTCCTTTGCCCCTGCCGCTCTGCAGCATCGGTATCCCTATAGAGTGAGTTCTGGTTTCCTCTAGCAGTTATCAGAGATGGAGAGGTGTCTCTCTGAGATTAGAACCTGGTGGGATCACTCTATTGTTGCTGTATCTTTGGGGAAGTGACCCTACACAGCTCCCAGGTGACTGCCAGGGAGTTCTGGCTGTAGGAGCAACTCTGGGAGCGTGGGGCACATGGATCCAGCAGCAGGGTGGTGGATGTTGCGCACAGTTCTGGCAGTGTCTGGCACCCTGTGACTTCTACAGGGAGAGTGCTCCGCTCACGACTCTGGCTGGTGGGCAGGCGGCGCTCAGTGATGATGCTCCTGCAGGGCTGAGAGTGGGACATGGGGGCAGAACCTGAGGCTCTACCAGGGCCAGAGGCTGAACGTGGGACCTGTGGCTCTAGCAGGGCCAGAGGCGAGGCTGTGGCTGGAGAGGGACGAGAGCGGGGACCCACAACTCTGTCAGGGCTGGAGGAGAGTTTGGCTTTTTGAGACATTACCTGCTTTCTTTCTTTCTTTCTTATTAAATAGAAATTCATTTTTTTTAATTATTTTTTATTATTGAATTATAGCTGTGTACATTAGTACAATCAAAGGGGTACAATGTGCTGGTTTCATATACAATCTGAACTGTTTTCATCAAACTGATTAACATAGCCTTCACGGCATTTTCTTAGTTATCGTATGAAGACATTTGTATTCTGCATATAGTGAGGTTCACCTGTACCCTTCTAAGATGCACCATAGGTGTGGCCCCACCAATTACCCTCCCTCCACCTGAGCCTCACCCCTACTCTCCCCTTCCTTGCCCATTTCCCCATATTCTTGTGCTATAGTTGGGTTATAGCCTTCATATGAAAGCTATAAATTAGCTTCAAAGTAGGGATGAGTACATTGGATACTTTTTCTTACATTCTTGAGATACTTTGCTAAGAAGAATATGTTCCAGCTCCATCCATGTAAACATGAAAGAGGTAAAGTCTCTATCTTTCTTTAAGGCTGCGTAATGTTCCATGGTATACAAGTACCACATTTATTAATCCATTCATGGGTCGATGGGCACTTGGGCTTCTTCCATGACTTAGCAATTATGAATTGGGCTGCAATGAACATTCTGGTACAGATGTCTTTGTTAAAATGTGATTTTTGGTCTTCTGGGTATATACCAAGTAAAGGAATTATAGGATGGAATGGCAGGTCAATTTTTAGCTCTCCAAGTATTCTCCAAACATCCTTCCAAAAGGAACGTATTAGTTTGCATTCCCACTGGCAATGTAGAAGTGTTCCCTTTTCTTCACATCCACACCAGCATCTCTGTTTTTGGGATTTCGTTATGTGAGCTAATCTTACTGGACTTAGATGATATCTCAAAGTAGTTTTGATTTGCATTTCTCTGATGAGCATTTTTTCATGTGTCTGTAGGCCGTGCGCCTGTCTTCTTTAGAGAAGTTTCTCTTCAAGTCTTTTGCCCACCCTGAGATGGGATCACTTGTTCTTTTCTTGCTAATACGTTTGAGTTCTCTGTGGATTCTGGTTATTAAACTTTTGTCAGAGGCATAACCTGCAAATATCCTCTCCCATTCTGAGGGCTGTGTGCTTGCTATACTTACTGTGTTGTTGGCTGTGCAGAAGCTTTTCAGTTTGATCAGGTCCCACTAGTGTATTTTTGATACTGCTTCAGTTGCCTGGGGAGTCCTCCTCATAAAATATTCACCCAGGCCAATACCTTCAAGAGTGTTCCCTGCACATCTTCTAGTATTTTTATAGTTTCATGTCTTAAATTTAAATCTTTAATCCAGTGAGAATCTATCTTAGTTAATAGTGACAGGTGTGGGTACAGTTTCAGTCTTCTAGAGGTCACCAGCCAATTCACCCAGCACCATTTGTTAAATAGGGACTCTTTTCCCCACTAAATGTTTTTGATTGGCTTGTCAAAGATCAAATAGCGGTAAGTAGCTGGGTTCATTTCTTGGTTCTCTATTCTGTTCCATACATCTACCTCTCTGTTTTTGTGCCAGTACCATGCTGTTTTGATCACTATAGATTTACAGTACAGTCTCAGGTCTGGTAGTGTGATTCCTTATGCTTTGTTTATATTTCTAAGTTATGTCTTGGCTATTCGAGGCTTTTTCTGATTCCATATAAAACAAAGTATTATTTTTTCGAGGTCTTTAAAATATGACAATGGAGCTTTAATAGGAATTGCATTAAAATTGTATATTGCTTTGGGTAGTATGGACATTTTAACA
>CAUYRH010113937.1:0-48587 GCA_963574655.1 Perodicticus potto | reverse complement strand
CCTCAATTCCATGAATGGACTGTGTCCATTCATTGATACATTCATTCACCTTGCCCCCAGCAAATGGGACTGTGTTCATTCGTTTCCTGGCTAAGGAACCCATACACCTATATATACCCTGAGACTAAAAGCCTAAAGGGGAGCCGGGGAAAGACCAGGAGAGATAGGGAGAGAGCTTTTCTCTCCCCACTTGAGTTCTCTCTCTCTACCAGGAGCTTTAGTGTTTTCTGTATTCTTTTCTGTAAATAAATTGTCTTACCACTGGAAAAAAAGAAAGGAAAAGAAAAGAAAATGCCATGAAGGCTATGTTAAACAGTTAGATGAAAACATTTCAGATTGTATATGAAACCAGCACTTTGTACCCCTTGATTGCACTAATGTATGCAGCTGTGATTTAATAAAAAAAAATTAATAATGAATGCCACTCAGTAAGACACCACCACATGTTGACACAAACACAGCAGTAAGACCTGATATGCCAAGGTTATGAAACCTCACTGAGTTGTTTGTACAGTGTTGCCAAGAAGAGTGTACAGTGGCAAGTTTAATAACTTAGTTGTCATATGTTGTACAATGACAACTCAATGACGACTCGGATGGCTATTCCAAAACATGAGTTCCAAAATTGTCTTGAAGCATAGACTAGGCCCTGGCATGGTCCATAGCTTCAAAGGTGACCATAAAGATATTCAGCAATGAGGTAAATAGCACTTTTTCTAAGACAAGTTTGTGAACTTAATTATCAGATCTCATATAGTACAAAACTATAGTAAGAAAATCAACATGATACAGGCATTAAAAAGGAAACACACAGACCAATGGAACAAAATAGAGAACCTGGATATAAATACATACATTTACAGCCAACTCATTTCCAACAAGGGGCCAAGAACACACAGTGAGGAGAAGATAATCTCTTCAATAAATGATGCTGGGAAAACTGGATAACCACATGCAAAATAATTAAATGAGGCTCATATCTTTCATGATATACAAAAATCAAATCTAAATAAAGTGAAGACATAAATCTAATATCTGAAACTACTAGAAGAAAGCATTGGAGAAATGCTCAGGGACATTGGTCTGGGCAAAGGATTGTTGTGTAAGACCTGAAAAGCACAGGCAACCAAAACAAAAATAGATAAATTATATCAAGTTAAAGAACCTTTGCCTAGAGAGAGATACAGTCAACAAAGTGAAGAGACAACCCACAGAATGAGAAAATTGCTATGTGATCCAGCAATTCCACTACTGGGGGGTTATCCAGAGGAAAGGAAATCAGCATATAGATGCATTATCTGCACTTGCATGTTAGTTGCAGCTCTGTCCACAATAGCCCCCAAAAAGAAACCTAAGTGTCCGTCAATAAATGAATGGATAAAGAAAATGTGTGTATATACACAGTGGAATATAATTCAGCCATAAAAAGGGATGAAATTCTGTCATGTGCAGCAACAAGGAAGTAACTGGAGATTGTTAAGTGAAATAAGCCAAGCACTGGAAAAGACAAATATCACATGTTCTTCTTCCTACATGGGAGCTAAAAAAGTGGATCCCTTGAAGATAGTAGATCAATAGTTATAAGAAGTGAAGAAGGTAGGTGGAAGTAGGGGATGAAGAGAGGATGATGAATGGGTACAAATATACAATTAGGTAGAAGAAATAAAACCTAATGTTTGATCAATCAGCTGCGTGACTATAGTTTACAAAGATCTATCATACACTTCAAAATATTTAGAAGTGAGTAATTTGAGTGTTTGTCGCATTAAGACTATTAGTTAAGATGCTATCACACTGATTTGATCTTTACAAATTATGCAAATGTATTTGATTATCACATGTACATCTATTATATGTCAACAAGAAATTTTTAAAATTCTTGCTGATTCTACTCTACCAGACCTGCTTTCCGAGGGAAGTCAAGTGATGTGATTGTGCCATGTATTCCACACAGGCTCATACAAAGAAAGGGGTCAGCATACACAAAGAGGCAAACTGCTAGTGTTTTAGAAATCCTGCTCCACCAAGAAGTCAATAAGCTTCAGACACCCTCAGCACCATGCTAAACACTAAAGACAAATAACCTAACAAGGCTTGGCTTCTTTCTTCAAGAGGCTTGCTAACATTTGGGGAGACAAGAGAGAAAGAAATGTGAAGAGTACCATTAAACACTACATTCCACAGTGCCACGTGTTCTTAGGAGGAAGAAATCTGTGTGATCTGGGGGTGTTCAGGAAGTCTGCACAGAGTGTAAGGACTCAGACAGACTCAGAAGTGGGGGTAAATCCCTGTGGCTCTCCAGTCCCCACCTGTACTCTTGTCTGAACACAAACTCTTGCTGGGTACAGAGTGGTACCCCACTGCTCTCCAGGCACCGATGACCACTGTGTGAGTTTGCAGCAGGTCAGAGTGCATCTTGCGATGGGATATGTGAGTATGTACACATCAAATAATTTATATAAAAATTGGGGAAAGAGTATTATCAATCCTGAGGTTGTAGGACAGGTTCTCTAGGCTCAATATTGCCACAGTTTGTTTGTTTTTTAATAGTTTCATGCTGGCAGTCATTCAAACTTTGGCAGTTTCACTGTGTTGTTCAGAAGGCAAGAACTTGCCAATTTTTGTGTAAGACGAACCCCAAAGACAGGCACTCCTGAGGTTCTGATGACTGAGAAGTACTGCTTATTATCAGAAATGAAGAGAACTGCCTAACCTTTATGCCATTCCAGTTTCACTACAACACCCAGAAGATAATCTTTGGATGCTGTGAAATCTATTTTGAATTGATTCATTTATAAGTTTCTTGTATAAACATTGAGACACATACACATTGCATTTTACTCGCCTAACTCTGATACACTCTGCATTCTGACACGAGAGTAGTTAATTCGAAATGAAAGGCATTTCACAACATTGGTCTCTTTGTGCCTGGTGGACCTGGCAGACTTCTTCTGCCCATCTCCTGATTGGTGAAGTTGATTCCTTTTCTTTTCTAGGTGAACCAACCACGTGTCTCTGGTAGTTAACTCTCTTTAATACACAACATCAAATCTAACATCTTGTGCTTTCACTCACTTGGGATAATTTCGCTTGAGTACAGTTCCAGCTCATACTTTTTTCTCTGTTTTTTTTTTTTCTCTTACCCTGCAGAAAGGCCTGTTGCCCAAGAAGCTTTGCTTGCCCCCTTCCACCCCACAATCAACCATTCTCAACCACTCTGAGAGCCACCAGGCCCAGAATATAAGACATAAAAATGGGAAGTGCCACTGGTATGACCCAGTGCATATGGGCAGCTGCTCTATTTAAGCTCATTATCTAGAAAGACAAATTTGCAGAAATTTTAAAAGTCAGTCACAGCCTGAACAGTTTACAGGCAGCCAAAGCAAAAAGAGGTTAAGAACAATCTCTGAAGTAGGGCTGGCAGGTAAATTGTATAGGAAAAAAAAACTAAAAACAGAAACTACATACATTTTGAAAGTGAGAAAGTTTACTTAAAGCATTTTTTTTCTTCAAGGTAACTGCCTTATAGATGGTTGATGTTCTGAAATGATGCCAATTGAAATGTAAAATAATCAGAGTTTTCCTGCCCCTTTCTTATTTGAATAAACCTTATTACACACTGCTTGTACTCATGACTAGGTTATGGCGGTGCAGAGTCAATATCCTTCGCATGATTTGGATTAAATTACGGCAGTTCAGGCCTCTCTTCTTTCTTTCCTTTTTCTCCTGAATGTAAACTCACTATGATTTTTCTTTGGCTGGCATTTGCTCCTTTGACTCCCCCCCCCCACCCCATATTCCAGAGATGGTGTAGGCTCCCAACACATCACATTATCAACTTTAAGGGCTGCAATTGATTGAATATTTTGACAAATATACCTCTCTAATTCCTGAAGCCATATGGACGTGCAGGATGCCATATGGAATAAAAGTACTCTGCCTCATGAAATGATCCAAAAGCATTTTTTTTATTAGCGGTTATTTCCTTGAACTGAAAACTGATTAAATTTTGAATATTCCATCACTACAGGATAGTAATCTAGCCAACTCTATATTCTTAGCGGCATCTTTAGTGATGGCAGTATAGCGGTGAAGGAGAAGTCCTTGGTAGGGGTCACCACATGTTTTAAAATGTTGGGGGAAAGGTTACTTTCTGTACTATTCATATCCATTAGGACACTTTCTACAGAAAGCAATAGAAAAAGCCTCAATTAGCTGTCTCGTAAAGCAAGCAAGAAAATGGTATTATCCTGTATAATGAGGAATCTCAGGCATGGCAGCGAAAGTGTTGGCCAAGTCTAAGGCTCCGTGATGTCCAGAAGCAGCATTTTTTCCTGTCTCTGACTAGATGGACTGTCTACTCCATTCTCCAATGGTCCTCTTCTTGCTTGTTGATGGCTGCAGCGACATGGACAGGACAGACACACGTGACAGTGTCTAGTGGAAGCAGATAAATTGGCTCCTCCTGATTATCTTTTGGAAGAAGAAACTATTTCTCAGAGACATTATGATCCAATAGATACCCCTTCAAAACTAAGCACATCCAAGGGAGGTGGTATTCCACAACTGGCCTAGTAATGCATGTGGCTACAGGAGAAAGACCGAGACCCCCCATTCAAGCTGGTGGTCTGCTGGAAGGAACGATGGGCAGAAGCTAGATGGACAGCCACGTGACCAACAAGGCTTGCCACATGTTTGTAATATTTCTTTATATTTAGAGAATTGACTTGGCCAGACTCCCTCCAAAAAATCTTATGGATACATTCTTTTATATGAAGTAAACAAATGGAGTTGATTCTTAAAAACCATCAAAAGTATTTCTTTGAACTATGAGGCAGCTTGGCCATGGATATTTATTGAAGTTGACCTTTCTAACACTACACAATCTACTTCTTGTTTGTTTCTTTTCTTTGATACAGGATCTCACTCTGCTGCCAGGCGGCAAGGGCATTGGCGTCATCATAGCTCACTGTAACCTCAAACTCCTTAGCTCAGAAGATATTCCTGCCTCCGGCTCCCGAGTGGCTGAGACTTGGCATACACCACCACGCCAAGCTAATTTTTCCATTTTTGTAAAGATGAGATGTTGCTATATTGCTGAAGCTGGTTTGGAATTCTTGGCCTTAGGCAATCCTCCTTCCTCAGGTTCCCAAAGTGCTGGGTTTACAGGTCTGTGACACCGTGTCTGACTCACTTCTTAGAGAAGACCTTACTGAAAATAAAGGACATAACGATTGACTTTCTCCTTCATTGCTAAATGTCTGTAGGAATACTTTCAAATCACTAATCTGTAATCTACAATTCTGTTTCTTTTTATAGAATGTGGTGCTTTTACAATATCTTCTATGAAGTATTAATGAAGATGGAAAAATAAAATTAAGACATCCAGTAGACATGCAAAACTGCGGCTTGTTTTGGTAAAGTAGGTATAAGACGTCCCATGAAGCTCAAGATAATGAATGCTCTGGATCGTCTTGACCCCACTGAGTGAGTAGAGGGATCCCTAAAGCAGAATCTAGATTTTTTTTTTAATTGCAAGTAGTTTGGCCTGCCATACCTCACCGAGAGGCAAGGGAAACCATGGAATTTAGAATTCTTAATATCTGTGCAAGTTCATTGTTTGATTCAGGATGTGAGGTACAGTAACTTACTCTATCAGAAACTCAGAGTCTTAACCAAAGACGGTGGGAGGTGGCAGTAGTGAGTGCTCAGTGATTTCTCAACTCACATGTTTAAACTCTGATTCTGTGATTCTTGGTTAAATTGAAAGAAATTGAATCCCTCAAAGGGTCAAATGAAAGCAAATCATGGTCCTACCAGGGCTCACAGCCACAGATGATCATTGATATTAAAATTTTGACTATAGTTTCTGTGCAAATATTGGAATAGGAATCAAAGTTGTAGTAAGCTACATTTCACCATTGACAGACTTCAACCCAGAATGAATTTCTCAGGCTGGTCCTTCCTCAAACATTAAAAAATTGTTTGTTTTTTATATATAAAAATCTAACTCTTAATCTTGGCTACGATATATTCTCTGTTAAGAAATCTAGGTTTGATAAATACATATACCAAGAAGTTGGAAGGCATTAAAGTTTAGCTTTCCTTGTGTAAGAGTCCATTAAAATTCAACCTCGAAAATCTTAAGTAACAAGGAACATTTCCTATCGGTGTGTATGTGTGAGAAAAAAAATGTAATGTTTACAGTCTATTTATGTCATCTGCTCTCATTTTCTCATTCACAATTCATTTTGATTCATCTTCATCCTATGTATTGAATTTCTTTTATCCCATTAACACCCTTTCTTTCAGAAATCTGTAAATGAACATAATTAAGGAGCATTTTTTAAAGCACTAGCTTCTGAAATATTCATTATGAACCTGCTGGCTACACTTGCCCCTTTTCATATTTATATAATTAATTAAGCCTCTCTCGTCTAATATATACATTTTCAAGTAATTTATTAATACTATTCAGGTTTTGACTTGTCTATTCCTTCTTTCTGCCTTTAAAGGTTTAAAGGTTTTTGTTAATCAGAACCTCTCTTCCCTTTCAATTTTCTTGTAGATTTTAAGTACTTGAGGACAGTAAAATTTTTCTGGTTTGCTGGAAAAGACAATGACAATACATTAAGGAGCACTTGAGGCGGGAAATAGTTTTAAATGTAAGTGTTTTATGAAAGAAACGCATAGGATGCATGGTCCACACGTTAGTTGATCTGTGGAAGGAAGTTAGTGCCAGAAAAATAAACTAAAACTGCTGATTTTAAACAGCACTTGTATTCTAATTTTGGTTGATGAGACCAATGCACCATTTTTTCACAGATGATTTAATAGAAATAAGCCTTGTACAATTTCCAGGTTCTAATTTTCTGTCTTAGTAAAGAATTGGGCCAGGGCTAGTAAATAGTAATGTCTGGCAAAGAAGATGAGGCAGCATCATTCAAGGAGCTGTGACAATTGAGTACCAGGATACTGAACCTATAAAGCATCTTAAACTTTCTAGTTTACCAAGGAAAAACAAGAGTATCTTATAATCGTTTTTAGTAACAAGTTACCTTTCTTACATTTGCCCAAACAAAATAATTAGTAAAAAAGGCAAAGAGGAAGTAGAAAACCTGGCACCATTTCTCAAAGTGTTCCCAGACTTTCAGTCTTCCTTAAATAACTAAATTACTGTGGAAAATTCATTTCAGGCTTGTTCATTCTGCATAATCTCTTGACTGGATGGTTATGAAAAATAAAATTGCGGATGGTCCTGGTGATGGCCAAAAGCTTTTGCTGATTTTCCCTCATAGGGGTTTCCACAGGTAATAAAGCCAGTAACTTTTATATACATTTGCTGATTCCAATGAACTAGGTTGCTAGAATGAGTTCCCAGCATGCTTGTCAGAGAGCAATTTAAAGTTGCTCACTGAAAGTGAAGCCCCTTGTTTAAATTCTCAAAAGAATATATGGAGTATAAGAGAGCAGCTTGATGGTCTTTACCTATAGTTCCTCAAAAATATTTCTAACTTAAAAAAAAAATTATACATCTGTACAAATGCCTGGATGGCACTTATACTCTTTTTCTTTATTCCAACCAAAGATTCCAATTGGAGAAGACAAATGAAAGAAAAATAAAGAAGATAATATCAGATATTGAAAAGTGTTTAAAAAGAAAGAAAACAGATCTGTATGCTGTAAAGTGTATGTGCTTGTTTTTTTCTGGTGGTGATAGGTCAGCTCCAGTTGTGTGGCTGGCCCTTGGAAAAGGTGAGAAGAGAGATGACACAGGCTGAGTCTTAAATGACAAAAATGAATAAGTAGTTGTGGCATCTGAGGAAAGGGTTTTCTAAAAAAAACAAGAAAGGGAATAGCTGGTCCAAGCACCTCAAGACTGGAAAAATAGTGGTGATATGTTCAAAGACAGCAAGAAAGCCACAGTGTAGTGAGGGCTGTACTCAGGAGGAGTGCTGTAAGAGAGAGGAAGGAGGGGTCTGAGTCCAGGTCAAAGGAGTTGAAAGCAGTACTAGATAGGAGAATGAATCATGTCTTTAAAAGTAATTGTCATGGCACTACAGAAAATGAGTTATAGAGGAGCCCAAATAAGAAGGGGTTGGTTACAAGCTATTGGCTATCACTAAGGCAAGAAATAATGGTGTTTAGGACACGGGGGGTGGGGAAGGGTTAAGGAGACATAGATTCAGGAGAGATCTTGAAGATATTTTTGAAAGCACTTGCTGATGAGTTGAATGTGGAGAAATGGGAGTGTAGGATCACGAAGGATTTGGGAGCTATGGCTTGAGTACTCACGTGGAGGTGGTAAGTTAGCTGTCACGGGGAAGACTGAGAGGACTGTGTTGGGAAGGGAAGAAACTGGACTTGGCTTTTGTACATGTAGATGAGAGAGGCAGACATCAGAGTAGGTATTTCAAATAAGTAGTTGAACATCTAACTCTGAGGAGTAAAGACAGAATTTAGGACTGGAATTTTAAGTTTGTAAATTCTCAATATTTGGAAGGAGTGTGCATCTGTGGAGCTGCGTGAAATGACCTAGGACAGGAGAGGTAACTACACAACCAACCAAGACCCCTCAGGAAGGAAGAGGACAGTACAAGAGGTCACGGCAGACTGTCCTGGGCAGGAGGAGGGAAAACAGGACACACTGTGACTCAGCCAAGAGAGGAAAGAGAGGGTGGCCAAGGTAGTGGAATGAAATTAGAAAAGAGATCAATGACGTGGTCACTGGGGTCACTGAGGCTCCAGGTAAGAGCAGTTTTCATGGAGCAAAAGAAACTGTGACTCAATGGAAATGGAGTCAAGAGAGAATTAAGAAAATGGAGAAGACAGCTAGAGACTGCTTTTGTGCGTTATTTTTTAATTTTTGTTTGTGTATTTTAACTTGAAAAGGCATCAAAGAAATTTGGCTTTAGCTGAGAGCAAGAAGTCTGGATTCAAGGGAGAATTTTGCTTTTAAAGCCCGGACATGGTGGTAGAGATGTTTATATGCTGATGGCCATATAATATTAATAATGCATCGAATTGGAAGAGTCCTCCTTTCAAAGGAAGAAAAATGGCAAGTGCCCTTGAGGGAAAAGGTGCTGCAGTGGGTACCTGGTGTGATTCAGACATTTCTTCATTGTAGGATCAACCTACAGCTGCAGGTACAATGATGCAGGGCCCTTCAGAGATGTCATCACAATGATGACATCGCATCTGCAGGGCCCTTCAGAGATGTCATCGCAGATGATGGGACACTCTGGAGACGGGGGTGGGGGGGTTCTGGGTTAACACAAGGGATTTTGAGGCCAAGCTTATAGTAGCTCAGAGATGCATGCAAGACATATGTATCCCAAAACACAATTTGGTCAACAAAGCAAGATTTTCTAGTTGAATTCATTCATTCATTCCTTCGTTTAATTTAGTCACTCAAGAAATATATATTAAGCACCTAGTATGACTCACAGATATTTATGCTGCTAAATATGAGGGCGAAATAATAGGAAAGACATGGCACCTGTCTTTTGTAATACATTTCATAACAAAGAGCTGAGATATGGGCCATGTCTTAAGGAATTCATGCATACACACCCCTGCACTCATGCACTAAAACTATATATATATAATATATATGAATATAATTAAAACTATTGGTATGTATAAAGGTACATTTTATATATAAAACTATATTGCATATATATAAAACTAAACCTATATATAATTTATATATGTATAAAACACTATATATAGGCACTATTTTGGATGAAAGCTCTATAACAGCCTATGTGTCCTAAAATTTGAAAAATGTGGATTTGCTTGAAATGCTTAATCTGGGACAATTTATCATAGACACTTGGTCCCAGATTAACATAGGGATTACTAGAGTAACCCATGAAAACTGAACACTGTAACCTTTTTAGTTCTTAATCTAAATAATGGATCTTGATGTAAATTTAAGATGGAAATAAGTAAATAAATATATGTTACCCAGAGAGTGAGGGCCTCTTCCACCAAACATCCTTGAGGGCTGATGTAAGAAAAAGCTATGTGATCCCAGCCACACAGGCTCACTCATTCCCATTCAGGTGAGATGTGGCAACTGGGATATGCAGAGTCTCAGTGTGATCAAGAGGGCAATTGCATCCCTGGAAGCAAAGGAGGTGAAGAGCTTGAGAAAAAGAAAAAGTCCATCAAAAATGTCATGTTGGCAGAGATTTGAGATGACCTTGGGTGTTATTTCTGGTGTCAAGACAGTGGTTTCATAGGCTTTTATTCATTTTAGCATCCATCCCTGGTCCAATCAGCTATCATTGAAGATAGGGATCAGAGGTTTTCAAAGTAGAGTTATTTTTATAGGGACTGTAGAAAGGAGAAAGAATAAAATATAGGCCCTATAATAATCACTTTCAGTAAAATGGGAGGGTAATATAAGACAGAGAAGGCTTTTCTTAGGGACTTGGCTATCTTGTCCTGTTAGTGAGTGGTTACTGCAAACACACTTTGAAAATAGGGGTCCAGTGCTTTTAATTTTCTAGATTCTACCTACATTCAGGCTGTATCTAGTCTGTGTGTTCTTATAATGGTGTGCAATGTCCGAATCCAACAGAAGATCTGCTTAATGTAGCTAGAAGCTAAGGGATGAATGTCTCTTCTCAAGTCAACTTTTGCCAAAACCAATGAGTTCTACTGCATTACTCACCTCCAGAAATGTGTCCACTCTACTACCTACTAACTCAATTATTCCTTCTATGGCAGTCATCAGGAACAGGGGCAATGAAGCCTGACCACCATTAAGTTGAAGGAGGCAAAATCTATCTTTTGAGAACTCTTTATAGGTGGCCTACTGTATGCTTGCCTTTCTCCTGGGCTCTGGGCTCACCAAGGTAAACAAAACACAGGACCTGCTCTTGTGTTATAAAAGAACTATGGACAATGTGCTACAAGATAAGAATGGAGAGGAAATATAACTCATAATTAAGAAAGACATCTCTTCCCTTTTGTGTATTGGTACAGAAGAAATCTAAGGACAGTTCCTGAATGGTGAAGTAGAAAGTGACAATCAGAGGGATTTTCAGTGTTTTCTGTTTTAAAGTGACATTTATTGAGTTTGTAGTACACATGTCTCTGAATCAAGGCTCCCAAATCTTTCCTCATATATCATTTAAGTTCTTATGTTTCTGAAGTATTATTATTTAAACCTAAGTATTTTTTTAAATGTCTTTTAGAATATTTTGATATGCTATGTGTTTGTGTGGCTTTTTTCCTTTGTTTTGTTTTCTTTGGGGGCTTTATTTTACTCTTTTAACAAAGAACAATTTAACCAATTTAATAGGTATGGCAATTATGTAGATAAAACTTTGACATGTATGCCCAGAAGTGTTTGTGCAGATATAAAATTGTTTGTATTTTAAAGGCTATTCCTGAGATGTCTGAATGCACCTGGGTTAAGTTATGGTATCTGCACCACTTCTATGTCTGCTTAAAAATATAACAATTCGCAAAAATATATACACAGATACAGACAGCCAGTCAGGGGATGAGGCTGAGGGTGAGCAGTCTGCTGAGTGGGTTACTGGTCAGAGCTGATTAACTGCAGGTTGATTAGGCCACATGGGGGCTCCTCCAGAAGATGCTCCAGGGCTTCGAGCTTCTTCCCCAGCATCATATCACAGACCCAGCCTTCAATGTCTGCTTTATTCACATGGCAATTTAATGCATACCATTGCTTATCCTAAATTGTGTTTCTTACACACTGACTAGATGTGAGGTCATGGGCAGACAGCCAAATGTCTGTGGGACCCAAATGCCCATCTATAAAATGAATGGCAGACTAAGCCAATAACCTCTAACATTTTTATATTTTGATAGTTCACTTCATCATATTAACAAAAAGTGAGCCCCCTTCAGCACAAATTTATTTATTTTAACATTCTACTTATTTTAAAGTACTACCCTGTATAACTATAGTATATGCATTATAAATCATATTCAAAATTGAAAATAAAAAATCCTGGGAAATATGTGCAGGTAAATTCTTGGTAACATTTTAGTTCTTGCCTTGGGTGATGAATTCATGTATACTCATGAATCATGTATGTTTCGTATATCATATGATAAAGAATAATTAACATGAGAGGGGACTTTGCATGGACCAAGGTTGATGGCGAGTCATGAATTAAAAGGTGAAAATTAATCCAGTTCTATGAACTTGAGTTTCTAAACTTAGCTTTTTAAAAGCTCGAGATGATGATAAAATGGAGCAATATTTTCAAATGTTGTCCTAGCTGTGAATATGTCATTCTACTTTATCTCAAAGACAATACACACTTAGGGTGCAGTTCAGCCTTACTGAATTAGATGTAAATACATATTTTAAATAATATTTTTGATGATTTCTTCTCTTTTTTTTCCCGCAGCCTCTTCATTGCAGTTTTCTCAACGTCACAATATTTGAAGCACTTGTGTTAGGAGTAAGATGAATAAACTCTTCTCCTGACTGGTTCAAATGGGTTTTTCTTACCAGTGGCATCTTACATCAGTGGTTCCTTTACAAGAACAATTTAAATTGTGTGTCCATTTTGTATTCATTAGCCTACTTCAAATTATATAATCCAGTTCCTAAATCTGCTGAAGTAGCTACACACGAGCTGTACTGCATAATGATACGTTGAGTAACCCACAGGAGTAGAACTGCCTGGCCCATAGCTATACCATAGCTATATAAAGACTGAACTCCTTTACTCTTCCTCACTTTACCATGGGTACCACGTGGTCTTGTACAGCACTGATACACAATTGAAATAGGATAGTGCTGCTATGCTGGTCATTCAAATAAAGAATTGAATCCATTTCATAGCAGAGCTAAGTGGTCATTTCCCTGAGCCCCTCACAAACCTACCACTCTGACCCTCTCCCAGATGCTCATATCTCCTCAAAATAAGCAACTCAACAATTAACACTGGCAGCACTGGGACTACTGTTCATCCTGACTGGTCTAATGAGGCAGTGCAAATTTAGAGGATGCATCACGGTGCTTCTGACCTTTGGACTGGGTTAGAGTGCCAGAAATACTTTATATACTAAACAATAGATTTCAACTTTGCTTTTATTTGATTAAAAACCAATAAATAGATAAGAATTAGTTATCATATTCCCTTCTCTAAGTCCTCTTTTGGACCTGTGGATGTAACAGTACCCAGGAGTCCTTTGAGACTACCAAAAAAACTATTATGTGATTTTATAATCACAAATGAAACTCTTTAAATGCATAATTACCTTTATGAATAGTGTTACATGTAAAAAATTCCATTTCTTGGGCGGCGCCTGTGGTTCAGTCAGTAAGGCACCAGTCCCGTATACCAAGGGTGGTGGGTTCAAACCCAGCCCTGGCTGAACTGCAACAAAAAAATAGCCAGGTGTTGTGGTGGGCGCCTGTGGTCCCAGCTACTTGGGAGGCTGAGGCAAGAGAATTGCCTAAGCCCAGGAGTTGGAGGTTGCTGTGAGCTCTGAGACACCATGGCACTCTACCATGGATGATCAAGTGAGACTCTGTCTCTACAAAAAAAAAATAAATAAATAAGAAAGAAAGAAAGAAAAAGAATTCCATTTCTTTTTAATTTTTTTTTATTAAATTATAACTATATACATTAATGCATTTATGAGGTACAATGTGCTGATTTTAAATACACTTTGGAATGCTTACATCAAACTGGTTAACATAGCCTTCACCTCACTTACTTAATTATTGTGCTAAGACATGGAGCTGGAACATACTTTACTTTAGTAAAGTATCTCAAGAATGGAATGAAATTCCATTTCAAGATAACTTTTCAGAAATATACCTGTCCTTAAACATATTTACTGATACTTCTTTTTATATAAACAAATACAAGGGAACTAAAATATGATTTATAAATTCAAATCGAAGTTTCACTGCTAATCAACTTGATAAAAGGAGATTCAGTGTCACATAATTAAGGGTAATTTTGAATATGTGAATTCTTCAACAATTGACCATATTTCCATATTCGGATTTTTATTTCACTGCATATACTTTGGGCAATTTTTCTACTTCTATTGAATTCATTTAATAATGCTACTGCTTGAAATAGTCCAGGATATAGAAAAACATCATGATTTCCTAAAGTGTCACCTTTGCTATGGAAAGAATGGTATTTTGTTTTATTTCTAAAAATTAAAAAAAATAAATAAATAAAGCATTTGTATCGAAATATTCTTTTTAAAGGCATCTAGGAACATGGGCATTACTCCAGAGGTAGACATTAATTGACATTCCAGCAGACACACTGGCCTTACTCAAATTTTGACCAGAAAGTTTTTGGATCATCAAAACCTTTCGGGCAGTTGTTTTGACTTGAGTATAACAAGCTGAATAAATCCTCCCTGAAGGAATTCATTACACTTAGAACTTTCTTTTTTTTAAGCTAAATAATATAAACTGGGGTTTATAGAAGGCCACCAAACCTTCAGTTTCTAAAGGGAATTGAGAGGAAAAGCTCATTTTAAATTCTGGGAGACCATTTTGGTGTACTCCACTGAATTCCGGCATTGTAAGAAAGGAATAGCAAAGAGCATAAATGTTTTTCTTTGTGAAAACACATTTGAGATTCAGAAAAATGATAGCCCCAGATCAAATTTAAAAAACCTCCATCAAGCTAGCCCCCTAAAAGCATTAAGAACATCAAAAGCAATGTGTAGTCCACATGTCAAAACAAAACAAAATAAAATGAAATAATATAAAATCCTTGATACTTAACACAGTTCTTTCTTAACAAAACAAATTGTAAACATCGCTGTGAATTGCACAGACCCTGGGATAAATTTTTATTTTCGTTGCTCTTCTGATATACCTAAGCTGATGGATAAGAAGAAAGTATGACATGGTTCCTAGCACCCACCTGACAAAAGGAAGCTGGAAAAAATCAAAACAAACAAAATATTCAAACCACAACAGTAATTACCTGGATCTGCCATGTAACTTACTGCAATATCTCATTTGGTCTTTCAATTGTCTTAAGTATTACTATACCCCCAACTTCATTAAGATTTATAGAGACAAAATGTTTTGGCAAGGATCTAATGGATAGTAAGCAGTGTAGCAGGGATTGAAATCCAAGTCTATAACACCAGAGTTTCTGCTGATAATCAGGCTTGTATCACGAAAGGAAGGTGAGGGACTCATGGTACACCTTGCACTACAGACTTTGCATATAATGTTCCATTTCATTTCCACAGCATTAATCTTTCTCCACATGGTGGAAAGCAAAAAGGTACCTACTGAAAGAATAAATGTTACCACAGAAAAGAGAAGATATTTTATTTCTGGGAATAGAGAAGGAAACAACGACGAAAGGCAGAAGCCAGAGGTCAGACCAAAGGAAACAGGGATAAAGGTAACATCACCGACCTCCACTGGGAGACGGGGCTGGGAGAGGACACTTTCTACCATATATGGGATCACTGTTCAGTATTCTCACTTAATCCCTAAAAGGCAGGATCACCCCAGCAGACACAAAGACTTGGAGAAACACCTAGACATCTGAGTTGAAAAACAAAGGTATTTAGTTGATAAAATACAGCAGAAGTTTGACACGGTTTTGTCCATTAAAAGCATTTTAGTTATAGTGGATCTGTTTTCTCTAGCAAATCGAGTTTTCTACTAATAACATTAATTTAGATCAATACAGGAAATATCAACCCAAAATTTCAGAATGACACATTTTGGGGATGAAAGAGAAAGATCTGGAATAATATTATCCTTCAAAGGAGCTGATATAAAAAAAATTATCACAACAGTGCAAGAGTTAATTGCAGATAACATCTGGTTCCATTGTTATATAGTGTGATCTCTGACTAATTGTAGCAGCTAGGCTGTGTTTGGCTGCAAGTAACAAGAAACTCAAGTAGAGTCAGCTAAACAGCTGGGAGCTAAGGTCTCACCACAGTAACTCCCGTGGAAAGCAGGTGTGGCACAAGTTTGTCAGCTTTCTGATGCCATTTAAAGGAGCAGCAGTGCTCGCTTCAGCATCACATATACTAAAATTGGAACGATACAGAGAAGATTAGCAAGGCCCCTCTGCAAGGATGACATGCAAATTCGTGAAGCGTTCCATTTAAAATAAATAAATAAATAAAAATAAGAATAAAGGAGCAGCTGCATCTTCAGCATCACATTCAAGGACAAGGTCAAAAGAAGGACACAGACAGCAATACAAACTTCCTTCCCACCCACTTCCTGGCACTCCACTCTCAACACCAGACCCCTCCAGTAGATTTCCCCTGTAAGTCTCATCTAGTGCACTGGCCACTGGCCACATACTCACTCATTAACAAATCACTGGCCAATGGGAATTAGGGGAACTGATTGATACCATCAAGATATCTCCAAGGCCTGGCCAGGAAGATCAACTCATCTGGACACAAGTGGTCGCAATAAGATGCCTAAGAAATTCAAGCTCTGTTGCTAGAGATGCCTGGGGGTGAGATAGGATTGCTGGCTGCTGGGTAAGCTGTAGATGTCTTCATATTCACGATAGAATTCTCATTTCACAAGGTGGAGTGATTTGGTTGAAATCAGTGTAAATCTCTTTAATTAAAAATTATTTTAAAATAATATGTAGATGCTCGTGTGGATGTGGAGAGAAGGGAACACTTTTACACTGCTGGTAAGATTACAAACTAATACAGACTTTACGGAAGGAAGTATGGAGAATTCTCAAACAACTAAAAGCAGACCTTCCATTTGATCCTGCAATCCCATTACTAGGTATCTATCCAGAAGAACAAAAATCATTTTACCACAAAGACATTACACCAGTATGTTTACTGTGGCTCAATTCATAATGGCCAAGTTGTGGAAGCAAACCAAATGCCTATCAACCCATGAATGGAACAACAAATTGTGGTATATGTATACCATGGAGTACTATTTAGCCATAAAAAGATTGATACTTTGCACCTTTTATGTTTACCTGGATGGAGCTGAAAGTCATTCTTCTTAGTAAGAATGGAAAAATAAATATCCATTGTACTCAATACTAACATGAATACAATATATCAACAATTATAAGCTCATATGAACAATAAAAGACAAATATAATCTAGTCCAGGGGGCAGAGGGAGGAGGGAAGGGGGATGGGGAAAAGGGTAATGGGGAGGGTGATTGGCAGAAAGAGGGAGGGCATTTGGAGGGATCTTACCTAAGGGGCACAATGCAACGTGAAGGTGTATAGCACACCCCTGGGTGAGGGGCTCTTTTACAATTGGAAGTTTGTATTGTAAGTGAGAACAATGTAATCTAAAAATTTTTACCCTCATATTAATTTGAAATAAAAATAAATAAATAAATACAAACAAATAAGATGGATTTCTTTCTAAAAAAATAAATAAAATATCTGTATTTACCTTCATAAGTAAAACAAGTAGTGGGACAATACTTACCGAAGGAAATTGGTATAAAAATGTAACTGAAGACTCAAGATTACATTTCCTTTCAAATTAAATTATGTGTAATACAGACCAACACATTTTAATCTGTAGTTTTGAAATACACAGTCTTTTTTTCTACGAAGAAAACAGAATTATTAAGTAACTACTATACATACTGCATCCTGTTTCTAGTAAAACATCAGTCTTTTCAACGTCATCAATGTTGCACCATTATTTCAAAAGATCATGAACTATAACAATATAGTTTTGAAAACAAAATCTTAGATAGCAATGACAATGTGTAAATGCACTCATTCATATATAATGAAATGCTAAATTCCTAAAGGAAACTTTATTTAAATGGCAGAGAAACTTGGCTGTTAGATTCCATTTAATTGTCATGTCCATTGAGAAGACACAATTACTTATTTAATGTTTTACAGCTTCGATAAATGCTTTACTACTCTTATTAAAAACAACTAAAATGGCAACATCCGAGGAAGACATGAAAAGTGGAGAATTTTTAAAAATTGTCCGAGTTCAAACAATGCTATTGGTCATTTAATTGTTTTGATTTTGTGACATTAATAATTTATCAGAAGCTGCAGCCTGAGTGGCAGCCCAATATGTGTAATTTATCTCATGGCATCACTGCTGATGGTCAGTTAACCTAATATGTCCGGAGTGACTCAGCTTGTTAGAAGCTAATTCAGTAACTGTCCAGCAGTTGGCTCCTTTAGCAATTTCATCATCTGTCTTCCTCTTTATAGGGTTCCATAGGACTTGAACTAGGAAAAGAAAAGTGGAGGTTGGGATTTTAAACAGTAGACCGCACGCAGGTAGTTCTGCAGGAATCCCCAGTGGTGGTGCCAGATGTTTCCTGACAGCAGCATACCAAGAATCCACCATTACTGGGCTCAATTAGGGTAATATGTTTTTACTCTTATACTATGCAAAAACATCTCATTCTTTGAAGAACAAAACTGATTTGTTTTTTTAACTCCTGAGCCCTCAGCGTCCCAGAATTTCATGTGCTATTTATTCTGGGCATCAATCATGAAGTGTCTCTTGTGATTTAGAAAATGAACGTGTATCAGAGTCAGAATTTTCTTATAATACGAAAAAAGGGGGTGGGTAGCCGTCTACATGTTTCACCAGCAGCCTCTGAGACACGGGAGAACATCAATAACAGCGTGAGACCTAAGCAGGAGGGAAAAACAAAACCAAACAAAAAGAAAACAATTTAAGATCATGTGTACGTGTACACGCACCCATTAATAACATAGTTTTCTATCTCAGTAATCAGTTAACCAGTAAGCAATTTTACTACTAAGAAAACTGCCCTAACTTGGAAACACATTACTTTCATTCCGTATTACAAGGAGAAATTTTAGCAAACTATGATCAGAGAGAGCATTTTTCCGAGACTAAGCAAATGATCGGGTTAATCTGCCATCAGAAATCACAGTGGGTTATTATTTCTCAGTCTTAACTAAAGGTCAGCTGCACAAAACAAGACACTATATCATGTAGGGAGTTATTTGGGTTGGGTTTTACTTAATCGTCCAAAGAAAGCTTTAATCCTCTCCTTCAGTCCTGAACTGAGAGGCTGGGCTGAGTTCCTGTTTTCTGACAGGCATACAGTGTGTGAGACAAAGCGTCCTTCTCACCCTAACATTTCCTAACGGGGCAGAAGCAAAGGGGATTGTGAGCTGTGACTGCTTGATTGGTCAGAAGCTTAAACTAACTGGGAAGTTTATGAATGGATTATTTTTTCTCAGCGTTTGAGCCAGTTCATTCACTTGTGCATGTTTTTAATTTCAGAAGACTGCTAAGTTTTGTGCTGAGGAGCAAGGGGATCACGGGGACCCTAAATAGTTACTGAATCATGACACTTGTCATTCTCTCAAATGCATCCATCATTTCTCTTCCCACCATAGACCCGTCCTACCTTTAAAGTTGAGGTGTTTCTCCACTTATTTTTTGAGGATTAAGGAGGAAGGCTGACTCTCTCATTATTTTTGTTCCAATTTAATTGCTTATGCCTTGGGATCTATGTGTGTAACAAGCTTTTTGTTGTCATAAAAATTAGCTGCATTGTAGTAGTTACAGCTGATATGTGGTTTTTGATTTAGAAAATCCCTTGGAATCATTTTGTAAGTTTCAAAGAAAAACCTGATGCCTTTTTTGTGTTTCAATTTGTCCAGAAAAAAAAAAAAAAAAAAGGAAGACCATAAAAGGAGGAGGAGTGAGGAAAAGAGGAAAGGAGAAAAAGAATAATCTAGGAATGTAAGTAGTTACATGGGAGAACGGATATGGAGGAACAGGGCAGAAATGTGTGAAATACAAACAAAAAGACAAAAATTTGCTTCCGTAATGAAGTGAATTAAAGCAAGCAAGGAGAGCCGCTAAACAGAGCAGGCTGTCCTCCACGTACGAGAATCTTGCCAGTGAACTTTGCAAGAGTCTCTAAAGTAAGAAAGGAGATATAAATGCCCACCAGGAACCAGACACAAGGAAAACACTTTTTTTTTTTTTTTTCCGGGCAGAAAAAGAAAGAAATGATATGTTTAACACGCACCGACCGTCTACAGTGCCAACTGCGTTCAAAAGCTCGTCTCTCAAATCAAAACCATGCTTGCTTGGACTCTGCAGATCAAACAAAGCTGTTTGAAGATAATTATGCTCGAATCCATCTGTAGTCTCCTCGTAGGTGTTTGGGAAAGTGAACTCAATATTCAATAGGAGTATCTTCCCTAATGCCTCGGGTCAATAGGGTTGCCGGCGAGAGACCCCAATTTAAAAGTGTGGGCCCGGATCGAAGGTCTTTGCTAGGTGGTGGGTTTTGATGACGTTTGAGCCTCTTTTTTACTTTTGCTTTTTCCTCAAAACTGAGAAGGGAAAGAGATCACGTCTCTTCGTTGTAACTATTTCTGTTGTGGGCACTTTGCACCGAAACATCCGAGTCTTATTTATAATCAACAAGGTTATGAGTTTCCTTTCTCTGTTTCTTCTTTCATTTTTGCCATATTTGGTGACAGAGGATTGGCAGTGCCTTCCCCTCCTCAGCACACGTCCCTGCTCGAGGACTTGATTAGCACGTTTTTGCCAACAAAACAGGCAGTAATCAGTTTTTAATAACGTGTGTATTTCTGTTACATCAGCGTGCATTTCCGAAGCCTGAGATATTTTAAAAACAGTACTCAATAGCACAGGATGCCACATATTAACTTTGGGGCAAATATAGCTTTTAGAATAATGTTTTGAAAAGCAGCCCCCTGTAAATATAAGGTGGTATGGCACCATATGGAGACTGGCTTTCTGACATATGGCTTGAATTAACAAGTTTAAAACTGTTAGGATCAGTTTTTCTTTCACTGAAGGCAAAACCACAAGATTCAGAAGTGAAATATGCTCCACTCACTGATACAAAGGCTCACCAAACGCGGGGCCTCTTGGGCTAGATTTTTTTGTTGGCAGTCAGAGCAAGTTATCAATAGTAAGGCAAGTCGTAACATGCCGAGGAATCACAAGGCTGCCAAGGCTTGAAATTTCACTTCCAATAGTGCTTACGTGGGTCCACGCCACGCTGCCTAGCACAGGACACTGCCTGTTTTGAAAGTGGCTTTTGAATTATGATTACTACGTATTACATCCTCAATGCCAACTGTGGTTCTTGGGCTGATATAAAAGATATTTGAAAAGACAAACCGGAGTGACAGATGGAAATGATGTCTTCTGATCTCTCCTAATTGAACCTTTGTACAGTGAATTGAACAGAAGAAGTTCAAAGGTCCGGGATCTACATTACACAAATATTGTTTCGTTTAATCAAAGCTGTCTTTGAAGTGTGGCGCGGTGGATCACCTGTAGCTTTGAAATTTAAAGTCCTATCGAGGCTTTGGCGATGCTGAAGAGGGCAGGACACAGGTACAAGACGCTGCTGGACGAAAAGAGAAAAAAATTCAGATAAGAACGAAGGCGGTTTTCATATTGAGGTTTCCTTTTATTGCCCTTTCACTTTTTCTCGTGAGCAGAGCTCTCCAAAGTTATAAAGAAAAGCACTGCTACATCCAGACATTTATAGGGCTTCCTTTCATCATTGGAAATGTGTGTGTTTGTGATTCAGTATCTAGCTTAAAATTTTCCCAGCTTTGAAGTATCCCACCAAGGTTCGGTTAAGCCCAGCTAAACTGATTCCACTTCCCCTGTCTGCAGCTTGCTGTGTGAAGATGCAATCTAGCAACACAGTTTCTATTCAGAACTTGATCTAAGTGGTATCAAATAAATATATTTGTGGCCACAAGGTGAAACTCCCATAAAGAAAGACTATTCTACTAATTAGGGAGAATGTCATTGTAATAATACTTCAAGATTATTATGCAGTATGCAAAATACTATCATGTATGTTGTTGCAGTTTCATCCAGACCACAGCTCTGGGGTAAAATGGGTCTTCTTCCCATGTTATGGATGAGAAAAAGCAAAAACAAAAGCCCAAAGCTCAGAAGACTTGAGGGATTTACGTATTAGGTCACAGCTAGTCAGCAGCAGAAAGGGGACTTGAACTTGGGATTGAAGTTCAGGTTCCAAGCTCTCTCCACTGTATCCCTCCCCACAAGCTGCTCTCTCCAAAATTCCTGCTCGCTGCAAGGCTCTCTCCAGAGGAAGATGCGTTTCAGGCACTGTGCAAGCTGGTTTTGGACTATCTGCCACTGTTGTCGCCACCCTCTGGTGCATGGGGCTGCAGAAAAGCAGTGTGAAGTCGGGAGGATTCATGTAGGTGATTCCTTTGGATCCCAAGATGCTGTATTTCCTTAAGTACCTTTAGATATACAGAAGCTTGTAATGAATCTGGTAGTGATTGTTATTTTTTTCTAAACATTTCTTTCTGCCCTTAAAGGAGTCTTTTTCACCTAGCTGGAGAAATTTCACTTAATTGTTGAGTTTTTAAAAACCGGAGAGAATCACAGAGCAAAGGAGCAATCTTAGGGAGCATTTGGTTCAATCCAGGTGTGTTAAAAATGAGAAAACTGAGGCTCAGGAAAGTTAAGTGACTTGCAGAAAACCCCAGTACTCTAGGGCTTGCTCCCAGGCCTCCTATATGCCCTACACCAGGGCTCGTTCAGTCCAATCACTTTGCCTTAAAGTTATCTACTAAAACAAAAAAGAAACAAAGAAATGGTACAAAAAAACGTTTCAGGCATTTCAATTCTTCCTTCTTTCTATCCTCTGTCATGTTTTATTCTTCAGCTGACAATCGCCACCTGACCTATCGTATATTTCTTGTTTATTATTTGTCTCTCTTGTCCCCAGGAGAATATAAGTAGTGCTGTGCTGGTAAATGCTAAACAACCAGCTCTCTGAAGAGAAGGAAAAACAACCTGACTTATAGCATTCGCTGAACTCCCCGGTGTAAATCCACCCATCAGCGGTTAGTTCCAAGCTATGGTGTAACTGAGCACAGGGTTGGGAAGATATGTGCCTCCTAGGCGGTATCAGGTACTTCGCCTGCTTTGTAAACCATTCTGGCTATACCTCCAGGTTCTGACACATACCGGCGGCTCGATAAATATCAGTGGAAACTGCTTTATTCGAGTCATGAGAGTAATTTTCTGAAAACCGCTGGAATTCTGCCGCCCCAGTTTCCTTCCCTTACATGCAAAGCTGCAGCATCTGTTTCTGGGGGAGCATATTCATTTTCCCAGTTTATCTCTGTCGGGGTGATGGACACTGGCCAGATTCTGTTTTAAGCCAAACTTGACACGAGAGAAAGCATAAAGAGTTTGTCAGGTGAAAGTTTAAATGCAGATTGAGAAAAACTGCATTATCATAATGAGACTCTGGTGTTTGGGAACATTGTGATAACAAAGTGATTCTTCCATTTCTTTTTCTTTTTAAAACACTTGGAATAACACCATTCATTTCCTCCTTTGGGGGCAGGTCTAGCCCTCTGGCAAGCATTTCCGCAACATCCCCCTCTCTGTAGCTCTACCCAGCAGCCACTTGCAAGAGACTAGTAAAATCTCACAAACAAATTTTAAGCAATTGGAGAATCAGTGTCTTTGTAGCGGATAAAGCAACCCATTCTGATCAGAGCTGTATGCTTAAATGATGAGAAAAGGAAATCCTAATTCTGCTCCAGTAATTAATGTAACTGGAACCTAAGTCAAAACCACATACAAGGAGGGCTTTGTTCAACCACTTATTTTTTGACATTTCTATCTGCAGAATACTTCATAAGAAACATGGCCACCATGAAAAATATGTCCAATGATTTTGAAGAACTCGAAGTTAAAATATCCATGAATACATGAAGGAAGGAAAGGAAAATAAACTGAAAAGTAAAAATTGCATGCCCCCTGGAATGGAGAAGACAGATGCATCTTCAAATATTGAGCAGTTCTCTCAAAGGGCAGTATTTTCTAAATATGAATTTTGCTGTTTTCCGTAGTGAGTTCCTGACAAATGACCAGCAAGTCCTAATCCAAGTTCTATATATCTCATGCACAAATATATACGCTTTGCGTGCGCATTTTATAGGAAATTATTAAAGCAGACAAGAGTCTTTGGGGCCTTTCTAACTATAGCATGTAGTGTAACTTACATTAAATTCCACGGGAATAGTGCAAATCAATGAGACATTTAGCCTAAGGAGTTCCAAAACTAGAAGAGGCAAACAGTCTACTGGAAATTTATACATTCAGAAATTTCGGGGAATTTATACCTTTCAGAAATTCATACATTCAGAAGTTTCATTTTAGGCGATACATTTAATTTCGGACAACTGATTCCATTTTTATGGAGAAGTCTGACAAAATATAAAGTGCTGCCCGGAATGACTTTCTGTTGGGGCACATCTACGACCTGTGACATCAGGCTCCCTTTGGAGGCAGCGCTGCCACGCAGACGTCTTCCGGGGCCCGCGGCCCCTCCCACACAGTGTGTGCTCAGGACATGCACCCTCATTAGGACGTGGGGAAATGATTCAAACTGACTCAAACTGCTAGTTGAAAACGTACCCCTGTGATTCATAACTGTAATGACAAGGGAAGACTTCATTTTGGATTGATTATTTAGAAGAAACTTGTATTTTTCCTTATGAACACTCTGACTTCATCTGTATTAGTCAGAGCAATGTTGACTTAAAACAAAAAAGAAAATTTTAGGCAGTTGTGGTTCTTCAAAGCCAGCCCAATTAAGTTGCCTAATTTTGGTTCCAATGGAAAATACGATATTTGTATTTTTCTTTTTCCTCTAATGAATATCTTGGGCAAAATCTAAACCATGTTGGCCTGTTTAAAAGAGGAAAGTGATGGAAATACAGCCACAGGAAGAGAGTATTTTTTTTTCCTATTTACATGAAACTGGCTAATAGCCATGCAGTCTGGTGTTTCATGTAAAACATGGAGTCGTTTACCCCACAGAGCATAAGTCAGCTGCCTTACCTGAGAGACCCTGTTCCCTTCCAGAGCTGTTCTTTTGAGGTGGTTTATTTTAAACCTATTCTTAATCAACCATCATAGCTACATTAATATAGTTATGTGAGGCAAGAAACAGTCCAGAAATTAATTACCAATTCACCAAAACACAAGTGATAATTCCCACCTAAAAAGAGCCATGCCTCGTTAAACATGCTGAATAATTTTTTAAAACATCAAAAAGATACCTTCTGAGTGATTTTTAAAGTATAAATTATCATGTAGCCAGAGTTTATCTCTTTGTTCTACATACTAATGTAAAATGAGACGAAATGAAAAAAAAAAAAGGAAAAAAAAAAACCTCTCAAGGTTTTCTTATGAAATTGGGACTAAATTCCCCATCAAGAATTACGCTGTCTTTCTTTCAAATGTGTGGCTCTAGGGTGCTGCAAGAAATTCTTGCTAAAAATTATGATGCTATGAATGGGAAAATATTTGGCAGTTTGGGATTTTTCTGCAACTCAGGAAACTATTTTTTGAGGGTCAAAGATTGCCAAAAGACAAAGCAGCTCAGGCCACCATTTCCACCTTGATTTCCTTTGCCCTCGCTGACTGATACATTTTCTAATTCTTGGAAGCTCTAATTAGAGAAATTTCAAAGCAAAAAGTAAAATCTAGTCCAAAAAAGGGCATACTTCGCCTAAAAATAAATGAGCTTTCATAACTCAGGTGAAGCCTGCTTTTTTTCTCCTGCTCTCTCTTTCTCTCCCCCACCCTCCCTCTCTCTCCTTCTCTACCTCCCTTGTCTGTCTTAAGCAAACAGGTATATTAATAGTCAGCTCATAACCACATCATTTTGCTAACAGCAAAGCTAAATTTAAATTCAGGGTGCTGCTGCCATGAATTCTATAGTATCTTTATAATCTCATTTTTAAAATACTTGCTACTGCACGGCATCTTTCATCCCAGGTGGGTGACCAGGACCTCAGGCATCTAGTTGCCAGCCTCTCTCCCTCTTGCTCACCCTCCAAGACAGGCTGCAGGCGGAGGTGGCCCCAGGTTGACCTTTGTCCTTGAAAGAATAAGAGGTGGCCCCAAGAGTTTAGGGCCCCAACGTTGCTCTTTAGCTCCCAGATGAGCCGATTTGAAGGCGTTTCTCTGTTTGTTACCTGACATTTAAAATGCAGGAGCATTTGCATGAAGGGGTCCAGGTGCCGACCCAGGGAAGGTCAAGTCCCCTCGGGTTTTCCGTGTCCACGCGGACCTCCGCCCTGCCCCCAGCTACACATCCATTCACTGCAAGATAATTATGCAAATATATACTAACTAGGCTTAGTTCCCTCCTTAGACTTCCTTCCCACTCCCTGCATCCTAGCATGGGTGCTGACAGTGTTTTGGAAGAGTTACTAAATAGCTGGAAGGCTTTCTGAATATATCTATCCTGGCCTGTCAAAGCTAGAACAGCGACGGTCCATCTGGGCCTGGAAGACAATTTCCATGGTGTAAAATACTCTTTCAATTCTTTCCTACCATAGACAACCAGCTGGTGCTACAGGGAGGCAGCCAAATCCGCTGTGTGTAGACCTCCGCTCCAAGCTGCAGAGTGGCCTGGGATGACCCTGAGGCTGCGTCTTCAGGGCAGGGAGCGAAAGTGCTCGGGAGGGAGAAGGCGGGTCCGGCCCAGAGCCGCCCTCTTGGCGGAGGCTGCGGAGGCGCCGCGGGCGGGATATGCAAAGCGCTTGAAAAATTGACAAGAATGTTATTTTTCTCTCAACTTTCTGGATATTAAGCGCAGGAAAGGATTTGGGGTGGAGGAAAGCGCCTAAAGTTTTTCAAACAAATGTTTCACTTTTCAAATGTCTATCTTTCTGGCACTTTTCTGCGGTGTGGTGCTGTATACCATTATCAAATCGTAAACAGCATTTGAATCTGTCTGTGTGGGCAAGGGGGGGAGGATGGTGTTTCTTTCCCAGGAAGTCCTGGGATTCTGCTCACCCTTTGGTTCTTCTAAAAACATAGCTTGTGAATGTGCTTCAGCACTAATCTATACAGAGTATGTATGAGCCACGCGGACCTGAAAACGGTTTGACCCCATAATAAGGGTCTCTGGGCATACACCTTTATCCATATTAGTATCTTCAGGGAAGGATGAGAAATGTGATCCTTTTCTGAACCACAGGGGCAAGGTAAGTGACTCTCCATATTTGATAAGGAGTCACAAATAGACCAAATTATCAAACAATGGGAGTCATTAAGAATCCCACCCTGTTGCCAGTTTAGAATCATAGGTGAAGGGCTGGGAAAGAAGACATAGCTAACTAATGCCTGGGAGAGGACAGAGCCAGCCTCTGCATCATTATTTGGTCAAACCAGCCAGGAAGAACAAAAACAGACACACAGAAAAAGAAGTTGGTCTGTTGAGATCAGCTAAGGAGGAGTCAAAAAAGAATGGAAAAGTTTACTCCAGGATCCAGGGAGTCATGGCACCCAGGGAGAAAAGAATTTTTAAGGACCTTGAATAAGCAGCTTTGCCCTTGGCTTTCAGTGAGCAGCTTTGACAACCATTACTTATACAGCTTCTTCCTAAACCTCACCATCTCTGTTTTTATTAGGGCCGCTGCACAGATGGCATGCCACAAGAGGTCAATGTTGAATGTCGTGGCTGGGCTTTGCCTTCACAATCTTATCCAGGAGGCATCCTGCTGGTGTCCCAGGAGCAGGTGCTCAAGAAGGTGGACAGCACCAATGACATCTGGTTTGCAGCCCTCTAACGATGTTGCTACAGCCAGGAGAAAGATGGTTTAATCATAAGCTTGGTCAGTGTGGATAGAACTTTGCAACATATTTCTTTCCACTGTTGAATAGGTAGGACAGGGCTGGTGTATGCCCACGAGAACCTCACTTATAAGATGTCAAAGAGGCAGAGAATACTGGCTGGACTTATTCTGTGCTCTTGCCAAGGTTATAGAGAGTAATAGTAAAGGCTGACAGTGTCCGTGTAACATTTCAAGACCCCGGATGATTATGGGGAGCACTGAGATGAAAGAGTGGAATTGGATCACTCAACCTAGTGATACCTCTGAACTTGGCAACATCCCCACTTGTTACTAAGTGCCCACTCTTCTTACATCTTTACTTTGGTGAATGACTTTAAGGGAAGTAAGGCTCCCCCAGGCATAATGACAGGCCTAACATCCCAGAAGCAATGTGTGTTAGAGTCAGGTGACTACACAATGAGTCTGCTTGAGTGCCAACAGTGTCCTGGTACACAATGTTAAAAAAAGGGCCCATGACAAAATTGCAATGATATTCCACCATATATCAACCAGCATCATTAAAATTGGAGACTGATGATAGCAAGTGTAAGGAGGCTAAAGAGTGACTGGCTTTCACACTGACAATAGAAGAGTAAATTGATACCACAACTTAGGAAAATTGTTTGGCACTGTCTACTGATTTGAAGGTAATACTAAAACACAATTCTTTGGGTTTTCTGATATAGCATCAGGAGCTTAGAAGTTGCCATTTCATCCTAACAGGTAAAAAGGCAGATCAAACTGAAAAATCAATAGTTCTTAGATCAGTCAGAGAAGTGATGTCAAACCACTGCCCCCCAGTTGGAGAAACAATCAGACGAATACAGAGAAACACAACTTAATAGAGCAGAAACCACAAACTGAAACCAGCCCCAAGATAGGAAAATTAATTGATTAATTACTGGAGGTTCAGTGAGGACAAGTCGGAGAATTAAAAACTCCAGGGGACTCTGTCATGGTGGAGAGTGAAGGGTGTTCGACACTATTGTCAGTTTTACCTCTCGAGGTTCTGCCAAGTTCTTGTAATGAATATCAGAGATAAGTCTTCTCACGATTCTGGCAAGAGAAGGGGAAAAGGAACCATTATGAAATCCTCCAAGCAGCCCGTTCTTCTTAACAAGGTCTGACTTCCCTCAGCAGAAAATGTTTAACCAGAGCCAAACCTTCTAGGGTTTTATTAGAGCTTAACCTATGGTGAGAGAAGTGCCCAATTCCAGCACCCTCTAACGTCTTGTCCCACCTAAGCAGGGGAAAGAACTGACAACTTGTAAAGATTATAGTCTAGAGTACAAGTTCACTAAAAGACTGAGACTTAGGACTGTAAAACAAACCCGCCCCATGCCCACTTTGCTATCACATTACTAAATACTAAATGTGTTTTTACCTTGATTTCTTTTACCAAGCATTACACATTATATGTCTATCTTTTATCAAAAAATTATAAGACATACTAAAAAATAAAAAACAAAAAATCAGTAGAACAGCCTGAACTAACATCAGAATAAGAGTCAGCTTTGGCAAGAATGCAAAAACTAGCAAACCAAGAATTTCTTTTTAAGTTCTGATTAATATGTTAAAGGGTTAAAAAAAAAGTAGGCCACATGAAAGAACAGATGGATAATGTAAACAGAAAGATGGAAATTTTAAGAAATAATTTTTAAAGTGCATTAAAGAACAAAGCCACTGTAACTGGATTACATTTGACTTCTCCAAAACCATGCAAGCAAGACAACAGTAGAGTGAAATGTTTAAAGTATGAATAGAAAAAAACTCAACCCAAAATTCTGTACCCTAACTTTGAAATTCCACTTTAAAATGAAGGAGAAATAAAGATTTTCTCAGACAAACAAAAATTGAGCTAATTGGTTACTAGTAGACCCTTTTTACAAGAAATGTTGAAATTCTTCAGAGAGAAGGAAGGTGAAATAAAAAGGAAACTCATATCTAAATAAAGAAAGGAAGAATATCAGAGAAGAAAGGAAGAGTATTGGAGAATAAAGAAGTGATAGTAAGATAAAAACTTTCCTTTTTGTTAGTTTTGATTGATCTAATAGATAGGAATTGATTCAAAATAATAATAACAACATGTTTGATTCCCTTTGCATATATGGCTGTATTACTTAATAGCAGGGATATATTCTGAGAAATATATCCTTAGGCAATTTTGTCATTGTATGAACATCATAGATGATACTTATACAAACCTAGATGGCATAGCTGAATTTACATCTAGGCAATATTACATTGCCTATTACTCCTAGGTCACAACTTACACAGCATGTAACTGTACTGAATATTGTAGGCAATTGTAACACAGTGGTAAGTATTTGTATAGTTAAACATAGAAAAAGTACAGTAAAAACATAGCACTATATTCTTATGGGATCACCATTGCATATGCAGTGTATATGCAGAAATGTCATTATATAGTACATGACTATATGTTATGCTTCTATAAAAGTAAAATAAATGAAAATGGGATAGAAGGAGGAATTAGGAATATGTTGTCATTTTAAGACACTTGCACTGCGTGGGAAGTGGTATACCATTAGTGGACTTGGATTATTAATATATATTGGAAGATCTAGGGCAACAGATTAAAAAAAAGTAAAACAAAAAGAAGTGTAACTACTGTGCTGAAAAAGCATGGACGATATATAAATTGCTCAATAAAAATGTAGAAGACAAAAATAGAAACAAACAATGAGGGCAACAAATAGGGCAGTAACAAATATGATAAATCTGGCTATATCCATAATCATCTTAAAGATCAGTGGTCTACATAAATCAACTGGTCTGGACTCAGTGGCTCATGCCCATAATACCAGCATTTTGGGAGGCCAAGGCAGGAGAAATCTCTTAAAGCCAGGAATTCAAGGCCAGCCTGGGCACCATAGTAAGACCTTGTATCTGAAAAAAAAAATTAGGCAGGCATAACATTGCACACTTGTAATCCCAGCTGCTCAAGAGGCTAAAGCAGGAGACTCACTTGAGCCCAGGAATTCAAGGTTACTGTGAACGATGACTGCATCACTGCACTCCGGCCTGGGCAACAGAGCAAGACCGTGCCTCAAATATTAATAAATAAATAAAATCAAGGGCCCAACTTGCTTTGAATATGTGTCTACAAGAAAAACACTTTATATAAAGATACATATAGAATTTTTTTAAAAATGAGATAAAGGAAGTAGCTGCATTAATTTCAAACTGAGCAGAATTCAGAGCTAGCAGAATTGTCAGGGTAAAAGAGGGGCTATGTATATGCATATACATAAATGAAAAGGTGTTAATACACCATAAAGATTTAACAATTCCCAATGTAACTTGCCTAACAAAGAGGCATCAAAGTACATGAGACAGAACTTCAAGGAGAAACAGATTAATCTACTACTATAGTTGGAGACTTAAATCACTGTTCAAAAATGGGCAGATTGAGCAGGCAGAAAAATTCAGAAAGGAAATGATTAAACTTAACAGCACTATCAATTAATTGGATATAATTGGCATTTATAGACTACTTAATGTACCAATAACAGAAAAGGGAGCATTCACCACAGGGAATGTGCAGCATAAGCTCACAAGGAACATTTGCCAAGATAAACTACATTCTGGGCTACAAAACTAACCTTTATCAGTTTAAAAAGAATAGAAATTATACAATGTCTGCTCTGAAACCAAAATGGAGTTAAACTAAAAATCAATAACAAAAACAGAGTTTAACTATCCCCAAATACTTGGATATCAAACAACACACTTCTAAAAAATATATGAGTCAAATAAGAATATCAAGAGATATGTTTAAATATTTTGAACTAAATAAAAATTAAAATACAATTTCCTGAAATCTGTAAGATGCAGTGAATGCAGTGCTTAGAGGGAAATTTACAGCATTAGAAATATTAGAAAAGAAGAAAGATATAACATCTGTCATCTAAACTTTTACCTTTGGAAACTAGAAAGAAAACAGCAAATTAAAGTCAAAATAAGCAGAAAAAAATAAATAAAAATTAGAGTAGAAATCAATGAAATTGAAAACAAGAAATCAGTGGAGAAAGTTGATGAAACATAAAGCTGTTTCATTGAAAAGGACAATAAATGATATGCTTCTAATCATGCAAACTAAGAAAAAAAAGCAAGTGAACATAAATTACTAATATTCTAAATGAAAGAGAAAACATCACTACATGACCCATGGATGTAAAAAGTTAATCAAAGAATACTATGAACATCTGTGTGGCTACAACTCTGATAACCCAGATGAAATTAAAGTATTCCTGGAAAAAAAAAAAACCACACAATCTGACTAAACTCTCACAAAAGGAAATAGACTATATGAATAGGCCTGTGTCTAGTAAGCAAAATTAAGTCAATAATTAATGAACTTCCAAAATTGGAAGCACCAGACCCAAATGGGATCACTAGTGAAATTCTATCAAACATTTAAAGCAGAAATTATATCAGGTTTCTACAATCTCCTCTGAAAGAAGCAGAAGGAATACTTCCTAATTCATTCTTTAAGCTCCATATTACCTTAATGTCAAGACCAAAGACATTACAAGAAAAGAAAACTACTGATCAAGATCTCTCATAAATGTAGATCAAAAAAATCCTCACCAAAATAATAGAAAATTGAATCAAACATTGTATAGAAATAATTATACACCACCACTAAATGGATTTATTTTAGGTATGCAAGGCCAGTTCAACATTTGATAATCAGTTAGGTACTAGAAATACACACATCAACAGGGTTCCCACTTCTTTAGAGGAAAAATCATATATTCATATCAGTAAATATAGAAAAGCATGTGACAAAATCTAACACCCAATCATGATAAAAATTATCAGTAAACTAGGATAGAGAGGAATTTTATCCACTTATAAAAGAATATCTACTAAAATCCTAAAGCTAACTTAATACTTAATAGTGAGAAACTTTAAACATTTCCCCTAAGATTAGGACTAAGACAAGAATGACCCAATACTACTTCTAACCATCATACTAAGAGTCTTCATTAATGCAATAAGATAAAAAAGAAAAGAAAAGATATAGAGTTTGGATAAAAGTGTCCTTGTTGAAGACGGAATGATTATCTATGTAGAAAATACAACAATTGATTAAACAATCCTGGAGCCAGTAAGAAATTATAGCAAGATTGCGAGATACACAGTTAATATTCAAAAGTCAATTACTTTCCTATATACCAGCAATAAACAAGTGAAATTTTTAAATAAAAAAGGGAATGCTATTTACATTAGTACTCCCCCAAAATGAAATACTTGGCTATCAACTTGACAAACTATGTTTGACGAAAAATATAAAACTGATGAAACTTCAAAGAAGAATTAAATAGAAAGATGTTCTGTACTTCGAGATAGGAAGACAATATTGTCAAATTGGTCCTTCTCAGCTTGATTATAGATAATGGATTCAACTCAATCCCAATCAAAACACAGGCAAGTTATCTTGTGGCTATGGAAAAATTTAATCTAAAGTTTATATGGAAAACCAAAAGACCCAGAATGTCACTTCAATACTTAAGGAGAAGAACAAGTTCAGAGGACTGACCTCGAAACTTTCTAAAGTTACAGGAATCAAGACATACAGATACTGGTGAAAGAACAGACACTAGATCAGTGAAATATAACTGAGGGCCCAAAGTATATCCTCATCAATAGAGGCAGCTGACTAAAGACAATACAATAAAGCAAATATAAGCTTTTCAATAAATGGTACCAGAACAACTAGATGCCCACTTGTAAAAATTTATAGAAAGTTGAATCTAACACAGACCTTACAATCTTCACAAAATTTTAATCAAAATGGATCATAAACTTAAAAGTAAGAACTGAAAAATTATAAAATTCCAAGAAGGCTCGGCACCTGTGGCTCAACGGGCTAAGGCGCCAGCCACGTACACCTTCGCTCGCGGGTTCGAATCCAGCCCGGACCCGCCAAACTGCAACAACAACAAAAAATGGCCGGGCGTTGTGGCAGGCGCCTGTAGTCCCAGCTACTTGGGAGGCAGAGGCAGGAGACTCGCTTAAGCCCAGGAACTGGAGGTTGCTGTGAGCTGTGATGCCACAGCACTCTACCCAGGGTGAAAGCTTGAGGCTCTGTCTCAAAAAAAATTAATAAATAAATAAAAATAAAACTCCAAGAAGATAACATAGGAGTAAATCTAGGTAACCTGTGGTATGGTAATGACTTTTGATAACCTGGAATTTTTTTTTTTTTTTTTTTTGCAGTTTTTGGCTGGGGCTGGGATTGAAACCACCACCTTCGGCATATGGGGCTGGCGCCCTACTCCTTTGAGCCACAGGTGCTGCCCAATAACCTGGACTTTTTAAAAACTAAAAACTTCTGCTCTGTAAAATACAATGTCAGGAGAATAAGAATACAACCCACAGATAGGAAAACATATTTGTAAAAGACATATCTGTTAAAGGACCCAGGATACACAAAGCGCTCCTAAAACTCAACAATAAGAACACAAACAGGCCAATTAAAGAATGGAGTGTGGGAGAAAGCAAAGAAAGCCCCTTTTCAATGTTTATTCTGCAGACCCACATATCAGAGAAGAAACTGCATAGATCTTTAAGTCAGAATAACTGATTCAAGTTCTGATTTGGCTATTATTTCACTCTATGACCTTGAGAAAGCCTCTAATTGGATCTGAACCTATTTCTTCCTCTGGAGAGGAGAAACATTTTGGCTCCATTTTATTGACTGCATATCTACACAATGTGGTTGGTACTTTGCCCAAATCCTTGTTGTCATCCAACAGGGAGACAGTAACACCTATTTAACAAAGTTGCAGTGCACGTTGAAGGATCCACCAGAGACCCACTCAGTTGAGCTGATCAGTGGGTGGAAGGACCCCTCTCCGCATCTGCACCCCTTATATTCATAGGACAATCCTCCCATAGTACCAGAACTCATATGTCCCATATTTGATTTCAAAATGACATGTTCTGCAGGCATCCAACTGCACATGCAGATGCAAGTTGAAGGGAGCAGAGGCTACAGTTTTGTGGAAAGGGAGGACCCTCATCCCATGCAGGAACGTCTTGTCTAACTTGAACTTCTTACTGGCCAGTCTTCACTTACTCTTACCTATGAGTGTGGAGGGCACAAGTCATTAAACTTCATCTTCACCAAAAGGGGAGAACAACACATATTTAAGTAGAGTGGGAAAGATACGACTATTCCAAAAAGAATAGCATATACCAAATTCCCACTATGTGCCGCAGTGTTTGGCTCAGTGCTGTCCTTGACACAGCTCCACGCAGACCACGGGTCAGGGTTTAATGGCGAGTGAGGCATTGTCTCTACCTTGAAGGCGCTTTGAAGCGTGGTGGTCTCAGGCATTAGGAATGCACACTCAGATTGGTGAACACAGGATGTTGGACCCCTGCCCAAGTGTACAAATGGCTTGGCCTTCTACTTGATATACATTATATACGTTCATCCACTTAAGAAAACATTGCAAAAGACAGAATCAAGATTAAGCTCGACCATCTGTGCAACATCTACTCTGTGACAGACACCTTGCTGGGCTGTAGCTATGTTAATTCACTTGGTCCTCATGTTGCTCCTTTTTTAAAGTAAAGATAGTAGGGCTCAGAAGAATTAAGTAGTTTGTCATTAAGTAGCTTGATGTGTTATCCTTAGAATGAAATACTAGAACTAATTCATATAGCTGAAATTAAGGTCAAGCCCATTTTTCTTGCCATCATACCTAGAGAGCTGTTTATGAAACCTTCCTCACAGCATATCATAGGTTAACATTTCCTAAATGGTGTTCCATGATATACCAATGTCCCACAAAATGTTTAACTAAAGAAAGGATCAAATTTCATCTCAACAATGAACTAAATTCCACCACCTTCCTCACACAGGACTTCTCACCATTTTAAGCAATTCTGTTCCAACTGTGACCTTTCATGGAAGAAGATCATTTAACAAATTTCTTTTGACCTTCGAATATTTCACTATGTCTCTGGGTACACAAGTGTTCTATGGAACCCGGATTTGGCCTGGATACCTATTCCCACCCAGACACTTCTTTAGATATGCCCCAACACAGGGAAAATAATAAGAAGGGCAACATCTCGCATAAAGACTGTGGAATAAAACTTCATCAGCCCAGCTAATATGTTCTTGTGGAGCATAAACCCAACTGTGGCCTTCTTGACAAAGCTAGGCGTAAGCCCATGCTTCTCAGCAAACATCAGCAAGCTTGTTTCTTTGTTCCTTAGGGGAATTCAGAACTTGATCTAACTAACATTACATCCAAAGGGCAACAGACATAGAAGCAAACTGATTCTTAAACCCATAAATTAAAAAAAAAACCAGCCTAGTAGGAGAAGGTTCTTAAATACGGGTGCCCACCAGAATGACCTGTGGAGCTTCCTAAACACAGACCCTGCACACAGCTTCCACCTTCTGTGGTTCCAGTTTGTTGAGTCTATTTTGTTTTGTTTTGTTTTTGTAGCCCTTTGGTCTAGTCCACAGAGCCTTTGCTCTCCAATAAAGTAACTCCACTGCACTGATAACAAAGACAGAAAATTAAACGTTTCCAAGTACTGCCTTGGTATTCTTGATTTAAAGTGTAATTCTGTAAAGAAATTAGAAATACCCTAATACAGAAGAATAGAGGATTTCTTGAATAAAATATGGCACTTCCTTATAACTGAATCCATTGTGACTCATTAAACTCCACGCAAGGAAATCAGAGACGTGGTGGTTCCTACTAAGTGGCCCACCCCACAGCCCTCAACTCTGGTGAACATCCCTCTGAACCCACTTGCCTAGTCAAAGTCACAAATATCTCCTCCCCTCTTGGGTGCAGGTGAAAAACTCTGTGACCTGTAGGCAACTCAGAGAGGGGAGATGAGGGCAATCCCGTTGAACCCCCTTTCTCCACTCCTGCTACGTCTTCCCAGCCTTGAGAGGGCAGTGAAAGTCTTCCCTGCTCAAATCTTTTCCCAGGTTTCTTCTGTTCTTGACACATGGTCAAATCCAAAAATGAAATTCACCAGTTTTCCCGCTTTGTATAGATTTTCACCATTAAGAAATTCCTTCCTTCCTCTGCAAAACCTGGCCTTTAAAACCATCCCTTTCCTTAGAAAGCTGATAAACTGAGCGGTGAGATTTTTACGGAGTACTAGCCTTGTCCCTTAGGCTACTACAAATGCCAGGAGCTTCAGGACTTAGCCTGGAAGGTAAGGAAATAGGACAGAAAAAGAAAAATAAAAAAGGTAGTTTTTCTACCTGCAAAACATTAGATCTATTAGAATTGTAAAAAAAAAAAAAAATAAAATAAAAAAATAAAACTTTCTTTTGTTAATGGTAACTTTACAATATTACCTGCCCACCTGGTCAAATAATTCTTTCATACCCAGGAACCTCCTCCTTTTTTTTTTTTTTTTTTTTTTCCATTTTTCCATCCCTTGGACCACACCAGCATAAGAGGCTCTGGAAGGACCTGAGATTGCGGGAGAATGACTTTCCCAGCAGCGCAAGGGTGCTGGCCTCACACCGTATTCAGGCCACAAGAATGGGACTGACAAAGTCAGGTTCACAGAGCCTACAACCATCCCCTACTGCACTGGCTCTGGAGGGCAGAAACAGACTTCCTGCTCAGATCAGGTTCCAAGCCCTTGATAGAGACACTTGGAATGAATAGATCCCTGTAGAGGCGATCATTAAACCTCCTTTCAGAACGTGCTTCTAGGTTCAAATGTTCTACTTTTTTGGCCTCCAAACATTCCTCTTTTTCTTTCTTACTGGGTTATTTTTATCACTCTCTTCTTTATCTCTTCCATGCATTCTCCCTGCACCAATACAGGTATGTAGGGCCATTGTCATAGAATATACTTGGAAACTTCAATATTCTAAAATCACTATAAAATAGTTTTATATCAATACTAACTCCTCCACTTTGTCTGTGACACTCAGAGATGTTATGTGACCTCCCCAGGACTGCACAGCCAGGCAGCAGCAGTGTGGAAACTAGAAATCAGATCTACAACCACGCTTTTCCAGTTCCCCTATAATGTATTCATATAAAGCAAATACATTTTAACATTAACTCGGGAAATGCGTGGAATACTAAATCTGTGTACAAACATGTGTACGCACACACATACACACTCAGAGTCCTTAAAACCATACATAAAGGCTTCTGATTATCAGCCTTTAAAAGAAAAAGTGCCTTTTCCTGCTTATCCCCTGCAACTTCATTAGCTCAGATAGCTAAAAGTTGACTCTGTATCTACAGTTTTTTAAAGCTCTCCTTTTTAGAAGCAATGCCCATTTTGAAACAAGCCTACACATATGTGAAAAATGTCATGCTTTATATCATGTGGTGCCTCTGGGCATTGTGTCAAATTATTTCCTTTTTCCTACTTGGGGTCCTAATGATCCCAGACACTCAGTAGGCAAGGGAGGGAAATACGTTCCATGCCTCCCTCCCCTTGAAATAGTCACCTCTTCAAGTAAGAAGAAACTGGGAGGCTGGGTGTGCTCTGCTCAGAGGGAAGGACCATGTCCTCTCTTCGTATCCATGACTTTGTCCTTGCTGTTACCCACATCTACATAAGTGCCCTGATAATCTGCAGCCTGTCTTTTCTCCTTTGGAACAATGTCTGTTCTTTATATCCAAGCTGCTAACTTCCTGCCTTAATTTTGCTGTTTCCACTGCTACTTTGCTATCTGAGAATTTGTATCCATGACTGGGAACAACTGCTAGTGAATAAAATACAATCGTTCAGTCATTTCGTTCCTGGAAACAGTAGCAGGACCCCCTCCATGTCTCCGGTAAGACCTCCACTGAGTTTCAAGGGGACAAGCATGCCTCCCAGGACCAATCTGGTGACAAAAGCAAAGGGAAGAAAATTCTTCCCTTCAGTCTAACATTTTCCTGCTCTGTTGGCATAGTGTACAGGCCTTTGAGCAGAATAGTCAAACTATTTCTGGGCTGCAGTGGGTTTCAAAAGGAGTGGGGAACTCATCAGGACCTGGTTTGCAAATCTTCAGCACTTAGGCGTATGCTCAGAGCTTCTGCTAATTACCAGCCCTAGGTCTGAGGTGGTGCTAATAAGGAGTGCTTTCAGTTCAAAGTGCTGGCTGTCCCCTCAAATTCAGGGACTTTTCTCAGGACTGATTAGAGTGTCCACAAAATAGCTCCTTTAATGCAAAATGTTTATACTTTCTTGGGAGAAGGAATGCATCATAAAACATTTCAGTCATGGAGCAGCCACAAATCACAGAAATTAGACTCATTAGGAGAATAAAACATCATTGTGCATAAACTGGAGAATATTTTGTCACTGGTAAAATAGAGGGGAGATGCAAGATACTATACGTGAGAGGAAATAAGGGAGATCTTGCTAAGTTTGAGGTCATAACACTTTATGTTGCTTGCTTGTGGTTTTTCTGAGATAGACTCTTCTCAGGGACAAAAAGATAGCATCTGAGGGTCCCACCAGGTTTTTTAGCTGGCTAGGGGAAGAAACAGAAGAATCTTCTTCCAGCCACTGATGGAAGCCTGTTATCTGACTCCTAGAAATTCATTTTTTTAATTTAAATACTTGTGCTCTGGTAAAATACAAATGTCCCCAAGAAGAAGTAGTATTCTGAGCTACCATTGCTTATTTATACTTCAGAGTAGTGGACTTGTCAAAATCTCGGGAGCAGACTTTGATAGACTAGGGAAGGTACTGAGGGGGTGAGGGAAAGTCCTATCAATCATCAAGGCAAGAGAATGAATGAGAAAACTAGCACTTTTCTCTGACATCAGCTCAGCCCTGTTTGCCATTCCCAGCATTGGGGAGTTCTCTGTCAGGGAGGGGTTCTAGAATAGACTGACTGAGCCCTTGGCTGGCAAGAGGCACAGACGAGATCTAAGTCTCTTGTGCATGGCTGGATTCAATCCATGTAATCATTAACTTAGCAAGCACTTGCTGCGTACCTGCCACCAGACACTGCCATGTGGATATGATATGACACAGTGCAGGCTCCAAATAGCTCACTCTGTCTATAGGTAAATCCCACCAGCTTTCCTCAGCTTAATGCCTCTGCTCTGTGAACTCTGCTGAGGGTAATAATGTTTTTACTTGAGCAATAATGTTAACTAAAGGCTTTACCCGACGTGCTTAAAAGAAGCCAGTTAAGTGGCACACTACGCTTCTAACCCTGCTGCGGCTGCCAAGACAGCGGCTCATCATTTCTTCTGAGAGCTGCCTGAGCAGGAGCTACCAGGCTCCCGAAAGGGATCTGATTAAGGATGTGCAGTGTATGCCTAATAAAGGGACGCAGAACCTTAGATGTTCAAAGCATCCTTCTAAACAGAATTCTGAGGAGCTATTTCTTAAGAACTATTTAAATAAATAATTGGTCATATAGGAAAGACAAATATTCACTAGGAGTAATTGGCTTTTTAAAAAGTAACCGATTCAAAGAGAAAATCAAAGCCAAATCCAGCCTCTTTCATTTTTGTTCACAATGTCATGGAGAGGCCCCCAAATCACCAGAGTCCAAGTTCTCTGCCACCTCCCAGAGCCCGCCCACCGGGAATAGGGGATATGGGCTCAACTTGAACTCTGAAGTGAATGGCAGTCTAATCCTAGGACCAATACATTGTACTTACCTTTATTATTTTTTTCTTTTTAAAGAATTTTCTCTTTTCTAATGCCAGTGTTCGAAGTCAGGAACTTGTTTAAGTGTGTGTCTCCTCCAGCTATAGGGGATCTGAATGTGGCCATGTTAGTAAAACAGCCATGGCCGTCTTCCTGATTGGAAGACCAAAAGCAGTTAACAATTTTGAATCAATAATACATCTTCAAATAAGGACTAATAAGGTACACAGATCTTAAAATTGAAATCATTTGCTCAAAACTAAATTTTATCCAGTTACAATATAGAAACTGGTGGTCATAAAATCATTAAAATGTTAACCAGAAATCCATTTTGACCTTTATTATAAATAAAGAATTCCCTGTATCAATACCATAGTGTTTTCCAAAGCATTTTCAAATAAATTATTGACTTCAATCCTAAGGGAAAAAAATAGGCAGATGTATTATCTCTAGTTTAAATACAAGCAAACTAAGAGTTGAAAAGCTTAAAATTCTAGTCCAACAGATGAGTAGGTGAAAGAACTGACATTTGAATCAAGCTCTTAGGACATTAAAGGTAGAATTTCTTCAGTTAAAACATACATTCTCTAAAGTATTGATTTTTCTTTTATAATATCCAGGATTCTGTAATTTAATCAATCTATCCATGAACAGATAGAGGGCACAAATAAAGCTCAGAGCTGGTCTCTACCTATAAGAGAGACAAGTCGCATACAAAGAAAAATATAATACATATGTAACTGAAGTACTAAGAAGCAAAAGATCAATGACAATTGCAATAATTAAGGAGGCTGAAGGAGTAGATTGAAGTTGATGAGGAATTTGCAAAAAAGCTTCAAAGGAAGGATAGAATGAATAACTATAGAAGGGGTGGATGATGCCTGAAGTAAAATGGGATCATAGTATTTCATAGATTTTTATATCAGTTTATAGGGTAGTGGGAACTGTGTCCTGAATGGAGATGGGCAAGTAAGTTCATGAAACAAGAGAACATGTTCATGAGAAACATGAACCTTGAAACAGGGCTACAGTAACTTCAAGGAATTCAGCACAGTGGTGACCTTCTGGGGTTAAGGAAAGACAGTGACGTGATGGTTTTGTGGGCACCAAGAATAATCCAAATACAAATTCAAACCAGTATTGGTCAGTAGCCCATCAGTTCTGGGGCTTAAAGCCTACTGAAATAGTGTTTCTTAAGCTTGGCTGAAAACCAGAGGTGCCTCTCAACTTATGATGGAATTATGTTCTGGAAAGTCCATCATAAATTGAAAAATTATAAGACAAACCATGATAGGTCTGGGATCAACTGTGCAGGTTGGATGGGATGTCACCCAGTGTCAAAAACTGAGATGGGTACAAAAGGCAAGCTGTGGCTGATCACTGGATAACAGAAAAGTAAAAGTAAAGAAAAGGTAAGGAAAAAAGAAAAGGAAAGGAAAGGAAAAAGAAATGAAAAGGAAAAGAAGGAGAAAAGAAAAGAAAAGAAGACAACAGATAAAGTCAATGACTACAGAAAATACATGAGGGACCTGGGAAGCCCCACTATAGCATCATTAATTCAGGAAGCAGAATTTGTACACACTTTCTATGTCATCGGAAGATCTCTATCTTGTAACATAAGTGAAACATAGTTGATGAAAGAGATGTAATGGGTCAGAATCAATAATAATTACTATAATTGCAATATCAATCGTATTATTAGCAACACATAACACCTAATATTTATGGAGTTTTGACTCTAGCAAGTACTGGGCTAAGCAAAATACATACAATCTCTTGGTTAACCAACAGTAAAATTAATTGATATGCCAAAGTCTATCCACCTCACACTTGCAAAATTGAATTTTTGACTTACACAAAGGTTCTTCACTGAGGAGTACCAGAACCAGTGTTCTTATCCCTGTCTGTCTTATGAAGAGACTAACTTCTTAACCATTCTGCAACAAAGGGGTCCTTCTCATGAAAGAGTAACACACAAATGCCAAGGAACCCAGGGAGATAAATTCCTGTGTGAATTTATGAAACAAGTGAACAGTCATTTGGGTCCAGTGGGGAACAGAGGGTCAGAAAACCCTAGAGAGCAAATGGGTATTTGTCTACTGAACCATTGCTAATGTTTGCATTTCTCTAAGAACTCCTCCCTGAGACTATGCTTGGTGACCTGTTGGCATGAGTCTACCCATCCTTTGGGGATATCACAAAGGCTCATGGAGATCAAGTGCATCTCATTATGAAGTTGAATAGGCTGAGATAGAGAATATGAATTGTCCTATTTTCTACCTTGTTGGTATAGACTCCTGCACTTCCACCCCCAGCCCCAGGACCTTATCCCAACCACAAGTCCATGGGATTTTAATTAAGAACATGAAAGTCTAAATTCTTATGCAGAATGTTCTTCAGAAATTTTCCTCTTAACCTGGCATTTGTGGTATAGAAATGGAACAATTCATTTTGACAAGGTGCACTAAACTAAGGCCTGAAGCTTACTGTGAGAGCCTCTCTGTGGATCCCATAAAGTACTCAGGAAATATGCACTTGACATCTGGTTTGCTGGATTCCTGCTGAGAAATGGAGGTTTTGGTGTGACACTGTCGGTCCAGACTGGCAGATTGGCTGTGCGTATAACTGTGCATGAATCCACACAAAGGGGTCATGTTCGGGCATTAATTGAGCATGTTCCAACAAAATCTCAAGGAGGCACACGAGCAGAGATTGAACAGTTGGATTCTTGTGCGGAAAAGGCTGTGGTAACTTAGGGTTGTGAATGTTAGGCATGCACTTCTAAGAAATATCGAACATGAGGCGCATGCAGTGGAACATGGTTCAAATACCAAGAAGCTTTAAAGTACATGTATTTTGGGGGGGGGGGAAGGTAAAAAACAAAAAAGATCAGGTTTTGGTAATCATTAGCAGAATTGCAAAGTTGTACTTCTGATTGCTTTCCTGGGTAGATCAACATAGATCAAAATAAATTATTCTGAAATGCTTCATATTTTAAAAATATTTTTAAACATTTTCAGTTTTGATGTGGGTATCAATGTCTATCCACAAAATAAAAACGAAACATATAAAGACTCACTGACCATAGTAATGCTTAAAGGCCCATTAGTGAAGAGACTGTTAATTAACAATCCTAGTTAAATTTTTTACAACTTTTTCTAACATATACAAGAGCCTACCGAGTAGCGTAACATAGAAAGGAAGTGCCTGGGCGTTCCAGTTAGGCTGCAGGGTTGTAGGTTGAAATCTACAACTTTCTAATTATAAGTAGCTTTAGGCATGTTAGTTACTTAAATACCCTGTGCTTCATTTTCCTCATCCGCAAAATAAAGATGTTAATACATTCTTCATAGTATTGTTGTCAGTTTTAAAAAGAGAATAATAATGAAGGAGTCTTGAAGCTTCTCCACACAGATCTCTTTAAGGCCTTTTGGGATTCCTGACAGCATGGCATTGATGTTCCCAAAGTCAGTCTTCTAAGAGACAGGAAGAGAAAGTGCTTCTCTTTAGTTCTTGAACTAGAAACTGGCACAACTTTACTTACAGTATATTCAGTTTATCAAACCAGTCACAAAATTCACTCAGGTTCAAAGGAAAGGGACACAAAGTCACTTCGCAATGGGGGATCTCTCAAGGAATTTGTGGCCATCTTTAGTTCACCATATGGAGTCCCAGAATCTTTTGCAAGTTTAATGAAATCTATGGGCCCCCTTCCAAAAATGCACGTGTGCAAGTGTACTGAGTTGGATATTGGCTCATTGCTATATTAGACACTAAAAATAACAGTGGCTTAAAAAAGATAGAAGGTTTAAATCTCTCTTACAGAAATTTGGATATGGCTTCAACCACAGAAGGTCATTAATGACCCAGGTTCTGATTTAATGTTCTGCCCATTCCTGGGGTCTTTTCCTTCTTTGCTAAAATTGGTTCAGTATAACCCTATTTATGTTGCATGTTGAAAGAAGAGAGGAATAGAAAGTGAGGGGAAGGCACAGGGTGACAAAGAAGTTACCATTTTTGCTCATATTCCTGTAGTCCCTTGGTCACATCCGTTACAAGGGAGACTTGGAAATACACTTGTCTGGGTGATGATATAACCAGTTATAACTCTAAATATTCTATTACTAAAGAATAGAAAAGAGTAGGTATCATTTATTACTTTCTAGTCTCTTCTACAGCAAACAACAACAAAAAAAATTTGAATGCAATTTCACATGGCCATAGAAAATCTAATCACCCATTCTGGGATCTAAACCAAGGATCTAAGGTGATGAATCACCTTGTTTAGAAATTTAGAAGAAAGCATTTCAGGTTATATTTTCAGAGCTGGAAGGATCTTTTTAAATCACCTCATTCTGTCTTATGAATTTAGAGATAAGAAAAGAGAAAACCCAGAGAGTCTATTCCTTGCCCAAGGTCACCTACCTAATTACCAGAACCAGCCTGGTTCTTCTCAAGGTTAATCAGTGCTCTTTCCACTATGCAGTGACTCACTAATTCTCTTTCAGTTGGTCAAATACGCAAGTATAATATACATACAATGGTGGCAGATAGCTACTAGGAAATATTTCTTCTCTTTGGACATTTTAAGCAACTCATTCTTTCTTGTGTTCATTAAAAGATGTGAGCCAACCACTGGACACAGCATAGCATCACCAAACAACAAAAACCAAGTCTTTAGGGAGCTCACAGTCTTATTTTAGGGGAAGAAGTAAGTAATATGTATTATGCAAGATGATAAAAGTGTTCCATTAGAATATGGGGAAAAGTAGAAACACAAAGAAAGGAATAATGCATTGAGGAGGTCAGGATGAACATTACACAGATAATGATGGAGCAGAAATGCAGTGGGGAGGAAACAGAAGGAGCAGAGGAAACACGAGCAAAGGTGAGAGAGGAACAGCAAGCTCATGGTTCCTCTGTGTCTAGATCAGACAACTGTGCAGGTGGCACCAAAGAAATGAATGAATAGAGGATTCATTCCATGTTCTCATGAATCATGGCTGAATGCACCATGTTTGAGGAAAGTTTTTTGCCTGGATGAAAATTAGAGGAAGCAGCCAATGTCGCAGTCTTAATTTTAGAAGAATCATCAAGCCTAAAAATATGAACAATGGAAAACTTTGGTGTTAAAGTGGTAGGGAATAGATGAAATGGCTATATATATAGAGAGAGAGTAGCACACAGAGAAATTTAAGGAAACTATTTGCAACTGCTCAGTATTTAGTGGTGCATTAAGGAATTATAGCCAGTAAAGGAAATTAAGAAGGAGTATCAGAGAGGACAGAGGAAAATTTCTTCCTAGAAATAAAAGAAGTGAAATTTAAGAAGAAAGCAGCTACTGATGATGCCAAATGTTGCAAAACAACCAAGTGAGCCTAAGGATTGAGAAACCCACTGGATCCTGCATCTGGAAATTGTTGGCCTTAGAAAAAGAAGTCCCAGAGAAAATACGGACAGAAGGCAGATTTCTGCAGACTAAAGAAATGAGATAGTTGGAACTGCTGGGGGCAGGCTGCTTAGGAAGCCTTGCTATACAATCCAGGAGAGAGAGAGGGCAGTGGCTGTAAGAACTTAGAACATGGGTAAATTTTTACTGATGGGAGAGACTTGGGCACGTTTGTATACTGAAAGAAATTAGGTGGCAGAAAAGAGGAAGTAAAACATCTCTAACAGGAAAGAGAGAATTAATGGAGAAAAGTGTGAACAGAAGCAAAAAAAGGCAGCCTCTGGAAAAGAGATGTAGTTTGACTCAGCACTTAGAGGAGAATAATAAACTTTTTTTTCCTGTCTGGGGATAAAAGAAGGATGGAAAGAAAGCGGGTAGGGAAGAGAATAAAGAAGGTAGGAAAGGGAAGAGAAATGCTGAGGAGGGGGATAGTTGAGGAAAGCCAACACATTTGCAGGTATGGAGCTGGGAGGCTGAGAAAACACAAGCCTGAGTCTTCTCTGTGCAGCCAGAGACAAGGTCGGCATCTGCTGAGAATGACAAGGGAGACAGGCGTGTCTGGGAGGAAACATGAAGGCTTGGAATAGGACAGGAAGGTGACCAGGGCCTGTGGGAGTACAAGTGGTGTATGCTTTGTTCACAGTTGGTCCATAGCCCCAGAAGGATTTGGTCTGGGTCATTCAGAAAGGAAGAACAGCAGGACATTGGGCTGTGGGGAGGCACAGCTGAAGTAGCCCATGGACACAAGGCTGGATGCAGAGGTGGAAAGCTCAGAGGAGACATCTGAGAGCCTGGCTGGCATGCAAGGAGAACAGCCTAGAGCTAGAAGATACTTGTGAGTAAATGAAAAATGGGTGGAGAAAGGAAAGGTGGGTGGGGGATATGATTAGAGGTCATAAAAGGTTCAGGGTGAAGGATGGTGAGGGATGCTTAAACAGAGCCAAAGCAAATCCCTGTGTGGGTGACAAAGTCAAAGATTATTGAGACTGGGTGGAAGATGGATGGATCACACACTAGTAATGGCCAGAGCTGCAGTGCAAGAAACAATGGTTTCTCCCATTCTGCTAGTTAACAAGACACAAGGTGGCTATCTCCTACCACTGAAGGAGGTCTTCCATAGTGTGTGGACACAATGGTTTTATATTTCATTGGCTGGTGCAAGGACCTGACCTTTCAGGGTGATTGTTTCCAAAGTGATCATGTTATATAGTTGAGGAGTCAATCACATCACATCCATTGTCTTTCTCTTCATGAAAAGTATCCACAGCCATTTATATGAGGGAAATGTGGGCTAGATGGAAATGTCACATGACAGCTACAGAGTGACCACTAGGCTATGTTCCAGTGCCATTCTCTCCTCGGAAATTATCAGCTCACAAAGGGCATAGTTTTAAATCTCCCCCACCCCTCCAGAGATCAGCTATAGCTACAGAGAGCACGTGGAAGCTATGGAACGTCCTGCCCTGTACCAAGGTCTTGGAGTCCCACACTCGTGGGTAACAGCATTCTCCACCATTGACTATGGAAGCCAGCTGTTGTGCCCTGGTGTCCTCACGAGTAAACGATTCTGTGTGAGATTATTATTACAACAGGGTTATGTCCAATTTCTGATCTAGGTACAATCTTGAGAACTGTTCAAATTCCCTTCATTCCTGTGAGTAGGGTGGATGAAGGAAAAGAAGGAGAGAGAGGTGTCAGTAGGACATCTATGTAATATGTTAATAGAATTTATAAAGCATCTGAAATTTATTAAATAAATTTGGAAATGCATTGCAAAAAAAATGGGCCAACCATACCATTATATTTCTTTGCCTTTTTTTTTGAGCCAAAAAACTATAGACCAAGATATTTGCCTACCTTCCCTACCTCTGTCTTCTCATTCACCACTTGCTATTATTATTAGATGCTATTGAATTTATTTATTTTTTTTATTGTTGAATCATAGCTGAGTACATTAGCGCAATCAAGGGGTACAATGTGCTGGTTTCATATACAATCTGAAACATTTTCATTAAACTGTTTGACATAGCCATCATGTCATTCTCTTAGTTATTGTACGAAGACATTTGCATTCTGCATTTAGTAAGTTTTGTCTGAACCCGTCTAAGATGCACCATAGGTGTGGTCCCACCATTTACCCTCCCTCCACCCATTCTCCCCCTTCCCCTCCCGTCCCTTGCCACTTTCCCCATATTCTTATGCTATAATTGGGTTATAGCCTTTATCTGAAAGCTATAAATTAGCTTCATAGTAGGGCTGAGTACATTGGATACCTTTTCTTCCATTCTTGAGATACTTTGCTAAGAAAAATATGTTCCAGCTCCATCCATGTAAACATGAAAGAGGTAAAGTCTCCATCTTTCTTTAAGGCTGCATAGTATTCCATAGTATACATGTACCACAATTTATTAATCCATTTGTGGGTCAGCCAAGAACGTAGTAAGTATAGCAAGCAGACCGTCCTCAGAATGGGGTAAAATATTTGCAGGTCATACCTCCAACAAAGGTTTAATAACCAGAATCCACAGAGAACTCAAATGTATTAGCAAGAAAAGAACAAATGATCCCGTCTCAGGGTGGGCAAAGGACTTGAAGAGAAACTTCTCTAAAGAAGACAGGTGTATGGCCTACAGACACATGAAAAAATGCTCACCATCCTTAATCATCAGAGAAACGCAAATCAAAACTACTTTGAGATATCACCTAACTCCAGTAAGATTAGCCCACATAACAAAATCCCCAAACCAGAGATGTTGGCGTGGATGTGGAGAAAAGGGAACACTTCTACACTGCTGGTGGGAATGCACACTAATACGTTCCTTTTGGAA
>CAUYRH010113936.1:0-22439 GCA_963574655.1 Perodicticus potto | reverse complement strand
GCCCCTATACCTAAAATTCTTAGGTTATCACGCCAAAAACCCTTTTTTGGTGGTTTAAAACCCCAGAACCCCCAAAAAAAGCCAAAAAAAAAAAAAAAAAAAAAAAAAAAAAAAAGATACATGCGTTTTAATGCTTTCGACCAAACCTTGAAAGACATTTGTTAACTAAATCATGTGATTCCAGAAGTTTAAAAAACAACAACAAAATAGATAGATGCTAGAAGGGAAATAAAATTTACAAAGCTAAATGGTTTTAGCCTTACAGTGCTTTGAAGTATGGTAAAATGTTCCCAAACTTTCAGATATTAAAAAGGTCGCAGGTTGGGTGGCGCCTGTGGTTCAGTGAGTAGGGCACCAACCCATATACCGAGGATGGTGGGTTCAAACCCGGCCCCAGCCAAACTGCAACAAAAAAATAGCCGGGCGTTGTGGTGGGCGCCTGTGGTCTCAGCTAATGGGAGGCTGAGGCAAGAGAACGGCCTAAGCCCAGGAGTTGGAGGTTGCTGTGAGCTGTGTGACAACATGGTACTCTACCAAGGGCAATAAAGTGAAACTCTGTCTCTACAAAAATAAATAAATAAATAAATAAATACAAATAAAAAGATCACAGGTCCATGATTTAATGCTCAATTGTTAGTCCTGTGGCAAGGATTCATTAGAAACCTGCATTTTACGTCATTCCTCTGGACACCCATTTGCCATGTTTGATGCCTTTGGTATATTTCAAAAACACACTCGCTGACCTATAATCTTGTGTTATCCTGTGTCTCTGGACCTGGAAATAAAATTCTTCAAGCATACAGTGATGTATTTAAACAAGTCCTAAGGATATTTCTGAAGGCAAAATAATTTCATATGCTGATTATTCCATTTAAATTATTTCATCCACAAGTCCATCAAGAAAATCCTAAATAGAAAGATACATTTTGGATTGTGTTGTGCGTTATCCATCCACATTAGTAGAAATAAAATTATTTAATGGAAAATTTCAAATCAGCTAACTCTAAAAATGTGCAGGTCGTCTGAATAAGAGGAAGCAATCCTGGCTTTGTGTGATTCTTCATTGGTGGTATTTTCTCATAATCCCCATGCTTTTTTCCTGTCCTGCTATTCTTTAAGATTTCCTAATGAGGATTAGGGAGCAGGCATAGTTAACAATCTGGGTATGCAGGTTGGAAACAAGAAAATGAAGACTAATAGTTTCTCTCCTGCTAATTTGATTTTCTACAGCTCTTCTCCTACCAGCTTCGGCAACGGACTTAGTTACTATTTCCAGCAGATGGGACCAAGGGAAAGACAGGCATCTCTGATGTCATGCCTCCCCCACATTGGCCAGCTGCTTCACAGGCCTCCATTAGAGACTTCCCCAAGAGGAAGAAATAAAGGTGATCGTGAATAGAATGCAGGGGGAAAAAAAGATGCAACTGCTTTCATTTCTCGAAAAATAATAGCTCGATGACTAGGGCTTGATGCTGCGGCCTAAAAGGTTTTGAAAATATTTCTGATAAAAGCAAATGTCATTATTCTTACTGACTGTCACTGTGTCTGCCAAATAAGACTTTAGCAATTGTATTTCAGATTGGTCTAAGTGTATTAGTTAGTAATTAAATACTATCATTAGGAAGCATTTTGACACAGAAAAATTCGATCATAAAAATCTTCGTTGACCCTTGCATTATTCATATACACATGTGCATGTTCTTTGCGCTAAAAAATAGTTACCATTAAATAAGAACCTGTGACTTTGCCGGCCCTTTATGCTAACTACCATTCAGTCTTCAATAGTTTTCATAGTTATCATTAAATAAGAACCTGTGACTTTGCCGGCCCTTTATCTGTGCTAACTACAATTCAGTCTTCATGCCTCTCTGAGCCGTAGAGAGTTTGTGACGTGGAGAACTTTCCTGATGGAAATCCAGGACTTTTTAACTCAGATCACAGCTGTGTACTTAACCACTATGCAACAGTGGCTTTTAACCCCAAACTGTACCGTGTCAGAATGCTTTTTCAGCATGCCGAACCGGATCGTGTTCAGAAAACTGCTGGGCTAGGCAAAGCCAGCAAAGGCACGGCCCTCGTCCTGTTCAGAGCTCTCCGCCTTCGGCACCTCGGCCTCCTCACAGTCCCACAGCGGGGTCACTCTCATCTCATAGAAGTCCTGCTCCCACAGAACTAGAAAGGAGGCTTCTGGAAAACAGCGTCGTGTTAAGTTTACAGAAAGATGTGACATTCACCTGCAGACTGCGGTGTGTGACGAACTCTCCAAAATGAAATATAACCCCAAAAGAACTTCTAGAGAATTCCAGGGCCTCGGGCTGATTAATAGTACAAATACAGTTATTTATTTGTAACTATGAAGGGATTTATTTCCCAGTGCCTTTCATATTACTGACATCCCATAAACCCGGGCCCTACAAGGGACTAGAACATTCTGAGAATAGACAACACACCACCTTAGAGAAGGAGTTTTGCTTTTCTACAACACACAAAAAAATGAAAACTGGCTTAAATCGACCTGAACTTCTGTCCGGGTCTTTCTTTTGTAACTGCTGTGTGTCCTTGGAAATTGCCACATAAAGGCCAAACTGCCAAAGTCTAGTTCTTCTCCTCTGAGCAAAGCCCTTGTAGGCGTATGTCAACTATCCGGTCATTTTTCTGTTTATTTGCAATTTCCCCATTGCAAAATGTGGCAATTATAACTCCAAACCCCGTAGCAGAGAGGAGGCGAGTTGGGTTAAAAGAATACCTGTGATTTAATCAGCAGCCTCTCTCCCGTAAAACGCCGGCTCATCACAAGCTCCTTCAAATCCCTCTCTCACGGATTTCTCTCCTGCAAAAAGGCAGCACACACCACTTTAGAGAAACACATCGCTAAATCACGAGGGCAGAATAAGGAAAGAGGTGAAAAATAGCATTTAAAGCAAGATTTCATTTCTCCTTTTGATTTTCTGAATTTAAACAGTTTTTTCAGTTTTTTTTTCCTCTGTCCTGAAAATGATTTCTTTCTTTTGTTGCTTCTTGTTCCAATGCAGTATTTTGTCTGCTAGGGTCACGGATTTAAGTCATCATCCAGATAAGAAAAGAAAAAGAGAGAGAGACTTAACGTAATCTAAAGGGAGATGCTCTTCTTACTCAATAAAATAATAAAATAAAATATCTCGAATCCAGGGATGAGTCATCTTTGAAACCTTCCCAACTCGTGATCTAGTTTTGGGAGAGGAGTTGGGGAAGTGACTGGTAACATAGGCACAGCTTCACATATACAATCCTGTCTGCTACTCACAGCAACACTTAGAGGCAACTATGACTATAAGACAGGAGGAAAATAAGAGGAGCTTATGTCAATTGGACACTTCCCGGTGCCCAACACTGTGTCATTCACTCCACCTGCTAATAGGCGAAGTTCTATTATTGGCTCCATTTCTTCACAGAAACTGAGACGAAAGTGCCGACGCTGTTACCCAGTGCCAGAGTCAGGACTTGAATTGGGGGCTGACTCTGACTCCTCGGTTACAACCATTTCTCTCCTGACAATAACCCACCAATTCACCGGAGCCTAAGGTCTTTTCTTGCCGGTTAAGTAATTGCCACAATGGCTGCATTCTTCTTCATTTAAGTAAACACCGTGCTAGTATTTAATTATTGGTTTATACTGATATTGGGTGCAAGGAAAAGCTCACATTATTTTGAACAATACGAGTCAGGAACTCTGGCTGGAATGTTCTATATTAAAAACACAGGTATTTCTCAGTTACATTTCAGTGAGGAAAATTGCTAATTCATAGGCCACCAACCATAGGCAGCAGCACAACAGAAATGAAGAAAACTTCACTACTTGAAATAAGTTGGGCTGTGGTACAAATTATTGCACCATGAATTAGTTTCCATCTACCATAGAATTGCTCATTTCAATGATGTAGGCAAGCAGTGCAAAACAGTCCTAAAATTATTCTGAAATCCTAGCTTCGAGATCTATATAAAACACTAAGCAATTTACCCACAAGTAGGTAGAAAACACTTTTTAAAAGGATTGGAATGGGTTATTTTCCCCTCTGATAAATATTAGCCTTTGAAATGAACCCGGCTGATCTGCCAAATAACACTCGCAAATTGTTGTATTTTAATAAAGTGACAGACAGAGGAAAGCCACGCTACAGGCTTTCCTGCTTATGCTGCTAGAGGCATTACAGGCCAGGAACATTATGCAATGAGGCCTTTTAAAGGAAGGGGACCTCTTAGCAGTACACCTTGCCTGGCAACAAATGTAGCCACTTACTCCAAATGTAGGCCTAATTATAGTCTATGAAAATCTAGCATCAGAATCCCAAACCTCTAGTGCCATACTCAGGAAATTACAGCTTTTAGGTCTATAATATTTTCGTTTTTTTTTTTTTTTTGGAGAGACAGAGTCTCACTTTATCACCCTCGGTAGAGTGCCGTGGCATCACACAGCTCACAGCAACCTCCAACTCCTGGGCTTAGGCGATTCTCTTGCCTCAGCCTCCCAAGTAGCTGGGACTACAGGCGCCCGCCACAACGCCCAGTTATTTTTCTGTTTTTGCAGTTCCGCCGAGGCTGGGCTTGAACCTGCCACCTTCGGTATATGGATCCGGCACCCTACTCGATGAGCCACAGGTGCTGCCCAGGTCTATAATATTTTCAACCATCCCATTTAAGTAGGAGAATACGTGAGTCTGTGGTGTATCATAGGAATCTGCTCCATATGCTATGGGAAGCTTTCATCAATTCTGATCAGGATGGTCCGGAATGGGGCACCTCATGTTCAGGTTTCTGGAAGGCTCAGAGCCTGGGCTGCTGCTGGCAGAGAGAAGACCTAATCGGGCTACTCTAGTGAAAATCTCTACATGAACGTGGGCAGTGAACACTGGAGAACCAGCTTGCTGTAGGCAAAGGACCACCAGCAAGCATCACTCTTTCTATAACTGGAATCGGGCGAGCTCAAGTTCATACATGAGTTTATTAAACTGTTCCAGGGCCTTATAAAGTAAAACTAAAAGGACAATTAATTTTTAAACCAATCTAGTCTGACCCCTAAAAGAAAATTTTATTTTAAACCCTCATACATGGAGTAAAATTGCTGTTTCAAATGAACTAAATGAGAATTCAGTTACTTTTGTTGCAATAGGAAGATAAAAGCTTTAAAAATTAAATTTAATCCAGAAATCTTTTTTAAAAGATTAAGTATTTAATCTTTAAATCTGTAGGCATTTTGCAAAAAATGCATTTTGCATTGCAAAAAATGAATTTTGTTCCCACGATCAGTGACTGACCATGATTTCTATGTTTAATGGTCTGAAGGCGTGCTCACACCTCGGTTAGAAATAGCAGGGCAGACTCAGTCTTGTTCCAAGTTCAAGGGTTTCTTTAAGACTTTTTTCCTTCACTTTTTAAAGTGTTGTGATTTTTATTCCCTGACATGGTGTCTTAAAGAGATTTTAAATCTTAAAACATAGAAATAGTTATTGAAAATGAAAGCTGAAAGTCTCAGCCGGTTAGTTACATTTTTTAAAAATAGGTAATACAGACCTCTAGTGGTTGAACGGTTTGAAGCCCTTCGCAAGAAAAGGAAATTGAACAGAAAGTACCTGCGTATCAAGGGAAAAGTTAGTTGGCACTTTTTACTTAGTAGAATTCAGATGTTTCTTAGAAATAACAAGGTAAGAATATACTTTGAGGGAAGGCGGCGTCCTTCCCACCTTGCAGATGTTTTTCCATTCCTTTAAAACAAGCCAGGACCCTCTGACCAAAGACTCAGCAAAAGTCTGTGATCAGAGGATTTTCCCACCGAAAGATTATGTGAATGGAACTGGCAGATATTTGCGTTATATGAAAAATGTTTTCTTTTCCTTTGTGCATAGTTTTGCTTTATGGGGGCTTTTCTTATTCTATACTCCAAAGGCTCTTCATGAAAACAGAATCTCCAGCAGGCCCAGCTGGCCTGTCCAGGGGCAGCCACGCTTTAGCTGGGTGGGATCAGTGATGGGGGTGGCTCTCCAGTCTACGGGTACAAGTTCAAGTGATTACTAAACGTGCCTCTGGACTAGTTCTTCTCAAACCTTAATGGACACCGAAATCCCCTGGGGAATCTACTTGAAAGCAGGTTCTGCCTTAGAAGGTGTGGGGTGGGGCCTGAGGGTGCTGGTAACCTCCCAGACGATGCTAATACTATGTCTTCTGTCTTCGGGGCCACATCTGGAGAAGCAAGCCAGCTCCATGACAGCTCTCTCATTCTTTTCATTAAATTTTTAGTATTTACTGATCTCTTCTTTGTTTGCATCTTTACTGGCATCCTTTAAATTTCTAATTTGTGAATTTTTAAAACATTTAAGGTTCTTTTTCACTTGGCTGTGTACAATATCTCCGGGATCCTGTTACTGGAGTTCTGAAGAGTTGACCTCCCATTTATAAAAACAGATTCCAGGGCGGCGCCTGTGGCTCAGTCAGTAAGGCGCCGGCCCCATGTACCAAGAGTGGTGGGTTCAAACCCAGCCCTGGCCGAACTGCAACAAAAAGATAGCCTGGGGTTGTGGCGGGCCTGTGATCCCAGCTGCCTGGAAGGCTGAGGCAGGAGAATCACCTAAGCCCAGGAGTTGGAGGTTACTGTGAGCTGTGTGATGCCACGGCACTCTACCGAGGGTGATAAAGTGAGACTCTGCCTCTACAAAAAAAAAAAAAAAAAAAAAAAAACAGATTCCATACACCAATGTTTTTCAAACTTTTTAATCTCACAGCACTCTTGAACCTATAGACAAACTTCAGCACCCTTAAATTATGTTGGTCCAAAAAGAAAAAAGAGTCTTGCTTTAAACTCTTTCGAAAATAATTTAATTAATGATCTTTAAAAATGTTTGCGGCATACCTGAGATCCTCCCACGGCACACCAGTGTGCCCCGTACCCGGGCTGAAAATCACTGCCATGTATTCTTTTCGCTCTTAGTTCTTGGTAGTTGTGGGCACCTTGCTAAGTGCTTGAAGTTATTAGGCACTTACCGCCACAGTTAAATATGTGATAGCCACATTGGGAGAGCAGGACAGGTCAGGCTTCACGCATGTCACAGTTTGTAGAAAAATGACTCAAGCCCCAAAGAGAATCCACATCATAAAATCAAGCAGAATTTAAAAAGCACAAGCTGAAATCCTAAGAGGTGACAGATCCGAGTATAAAATGGGAGAATGCGTTTTTCAGACCAAATCTATTATAATTCCATCATCTAAATAACTTCCTATCATAGCATGTTGTCAACCTTAATTTTGAAATCCATAATTTTAGAACTTATGTCATGGGGTAGTCTTTAAAAGCCTCTTACCAACTTTTAACATGCAGTTTCGAATCAAAAATAATATATTAACAAGCTGTAGCATGGAGGGAGTACATAAATTATCATCATTGCCCTGCATGAATAGTAATTCACAGGTTTGCCTCAGACACAACTCAGATGAAATAATTAACTATGTACAGTACTTAACAGTATAAAAGTAATTAATCTGGCTGCCTCATACTGGTTTGGCCTAAATAAACATGCAATAAAAAAAGCCATAGGATTTTATTATTTTTTCACTCACGTTACTACTTTAGTAAGTTGGAATTTTAATGTGTCAGAAGAAAGATACCAGGTATCTTTGCTTTGTAAGAAATTGTTTTCTTTTCATTTGTTAATGTGCTTAGTTTTATATATGAATAATGATGAGCTGATGTTCTCAATAGTTTTATACATTTTTCCTACTTCATAGTTTAGTGAAAATGATTATTTAAGTTAAGGTATAAATGAGAAAAAAATTTGATTTTTATTGCTCTGAATCACACAGACTGTTGATGGTACTGTAATCGTATACTGGGTAGCTTTGGCAAAAATGTTTTAGGCAAGGTTATTAGTTGGCAAGAAGGCAATAAATAAGGCAAATATCCCTGTTTGGGAAAGAGAAAGGGGATCAGGTGATTCCCAACAAGGAGAGAGAAGGTTCATTCCCCTCAGTTCTTTTTTAAAAACCCTCTCTAAGTGTGTTCATGTTCCTTTGCCTAATCATTATCAACTATAACAGTTTTTCCCCAATGTGACTGTGTTAGTTAATCGTGGTAGTGTTACCCCACTTCATAAATGGGCAAAGAAGAGGATGAAGCTGAGTAGTTCTTCCAAAACGTAATAGCATATGAGATATAGGAGTGAAACTCCAACCCAGAGAATTCTGCTTCTAGCGATGGTGGAGAAATAGAGACTATTGACCTCCCCACCTAAAACAGCTTTTAAAACTGGGCACATAAATGGAAGCATTTTTGAAGACAATGGATATCACAGAACAAAGGCCAGTGATCCCCGAAAGGTAGAAAACAAATGAAGAGAGCTTTTGACTACCCAGCTCACCGTGTGCGCAGAGTTTCCTGCCACGGTCCAGGGAAGGCCAACCAGGCAGAACTCAGAGGTCTCCCTGAGTTGAGAAGATGCATCTGGGAGCACAGAAAGGCCAAGGAAGGCGGGATTCAAGGGGCGGAGTATCAGAGAGTTGATTGCCACATAAAGTTGATCTCCAGCCATCAACAGCCCTCAACATGGCACCTTCTGAGTTAGTTACAGCAAAGTTTACATCATCAGACTACTGTTTTCATCTCTGAAAACTCAAGTTTAAAAAAGCACAAGATGTCATCTTTTCAATTAATTTGGAAGTTAGCACTTTTGCGGCTTTCCATCCAACATACTGTTAGGAAATCATGAACTATGTTCTTCCAACCAACCAAAATGTTAAACCGATATATAAAAAGGTAAATTGATATGTATGTGTAAAAAGTTGTTCTTTGATAGACTTTGAAATATGCTATTGAGCATTAAACTATTTGTTTGCAATAAAGCTGAAAAATCAGCTTAACTTGTCCAGGAAATTTTATTAGGGCTAGAATCCCAAACAATAAATATGTCTGCCAAGCATGACTATTAATCAGAAACACTCCATCTTCATCCAACATTAATCCCTTGTCTCTCCCTCACTGTATCTGCCTAATTAACAACAGATATGTTCTCTTCATGCACTGTTGTGTGTATGTGTGAGACAAAACCTGCAATGCATTTTCTAATGAGTTTAGAAAATACATTAGTAGCAAAAATACAAATGTAGCTTTGTAACATAATTATGCAGATAATTTCATATTTGGAGCAAAGTCGCTTCAGAAACTGACAAAGAAACATTTAAAAATAAATATTGCAGCACTTATTAAAAAAAATTTTTTTTTGAGACAGAGTGTCACTATGTCACCCTGGATAGAGGGGTAGAGCACCGTGCCCTCACAGCTCACAGCAACCTCCAACTCTTGGGCTTAAGCGATTCTCTTGCCTGAGCCTCCCAAGTAGCTGGGACTACAGGCGCCTGTCACAATGTCCCACTATTTTTTTGTTGCAGTTGCCATTGTTGTTTAACAGGCCCCAGCCGGGTTCGAACCTGCCAGCCCTGGTGTGTGTGGCTGGCACCCTAACCACTGAGCTACAGGTACAAAGCCTTATTAAAATATTTTTAAAAAATTTTAGCTCCTCGTCAGCTATATCACAAGGGCCATCAACTAACTGTGGCTCTATAAAATAAAATAGAACCTCTGTAAGTTGACCACCAATGGATGCATAACAAAACTGGTCAACATAAGGAAGTGGTCAACATGAGGAGCCAGGCCTACTGTGCTGTGGTTCACATCTACTGTAGGAAAATTAGGTCACCTTAAGGAGGTGGTCAGTGTACAGAGATGGTCAACCAGGGAGCTTCTTCTGTAGTTTCAGTCCCTTTCACTATAGATGCCCTTTGGGGTACTAGATGTTATTTGTTGAATGAACTTCTAAGTAATAAGCAACAATAGCCAAACATCATAGATTCCATGCTATAATCACTTTGGAGCCAACAGTCCTAAGAGTCAAAATAGTAACTTTTACATTATAGAAAATTGCAAAAGAAAAAATAAGATGCTGGCAGAAACACTGGAGTGAGTAGTCAAGTACAGGCTGCCATCCTGAGATCTTTCTCAGATGCCAAGCCAGGCTCAACCCAGACTGGACAGCCTGTCTAGACAGTAACTTCATCCCATCACATCTCTGTGTTTTCTCATGTCATCAAACTACTCTGCCACAAATTAGTTTTGAATCTGGACATAGAAGGAGGCATATCAAACAACTGGAGATCTACTTCAAGTAGAGCATGAAACATTAGAAGGAGGGTCCTTAGCACCTTGCTGGGCTTGGAGCCATTTTTTCAGTTGTAAGATTAGGTGATTGGCCTGGATCCTAAGTTACAGACTGGCAGCCCTTGGACCACTTCTAACTTGTGAAGATTTCTGTTAAGTTTCATAGTGTTGAGGTTTTTATGTTTTTAATTGCTGAAAACCCTTTCCGTTAGGATAGTTCACAAAAAAATTTGAAATTCCCAGCTTATCTTCAAAAATCAGTCACCTCCCCCCATTACATATGGCACAATTGGCTGTGGCTGAAAAGGGACTCCCCCGTCACCCTTTGAGAAAGGGGAAGGGCCTTCCATGCCTGTTTCATTCATCTCTTTTACTCTGAGCCTATGTAAGTATTTGGATATGTGAACCCCCAGAGCATACAATTTCTAGGGATCATCCCAGAAATAAAATGCTATGAATCTCTGACTTACGTTGTTTCCTTACGTTGCTCAAGAAAAGAAGACTACAGAGAATAGTCATTCAACTCCCTTACAGGTTAAAATAGACCTTACTTGGATAACCTGACAACCAAAACGCCCTTGACAACACAGTCATTGTGTATATTTACCAGGACAAAGAGCATACATATTCTTGCATTTCTCTGAAGAAGAACACCCATAAATTTGACCCACAAATGTTCTTCTTGAGAAATTTTGAGATAAAGGTACTCTTCAAATCTGCATAGAAACCCTGTAAGTTGCAGAATGACTTTTCGTGTAAAAAGGACATGTTAATTGTTGTTATAGCATAGAGAAATCACGTGATTTATCTACAGAATGGTTTTAAGGTCATCCCTAACTTATGTAGATGACTGTGAACTACAGGAATAGACTGACTTCTAAAGCACATTTCCTGTGAATCGAAATCTCTTTCATATCAAGTTACCCAAAATCATTAGCACGTTACGTTATTTCCACAAAGTGCTAACGAACTTCACAAATCTCCCTGCTCTGTTCTGAGCACAAAAATATTTACCCTAATTTGTTTTTCTGTTATTTTATATAGTCATAAAGCAATACCAAAAAATGTTATTACCAGAAACAGTACAGTGTTGTATAATTATTAGAAAGTGAAATCATAAAATCATATTAAACAATAACAATTGCAACATGTTAAGTCAAGTAATTCAAGGAAGAGGCTTGTATGAATACTAGGGGAGCTACAGGCAAAGACTATTTTTTCTCTGCATCCTGCATTTGGAAGGAAATTTGGTCATTCCCTGAATTATGGTTTGATTCACCAACCAAAGGTCTCTAAGTGCGATGTTCTTCCTCCTCTTCCTTCAAGTCATCTGCATTTTGGATATGCGTTCTTTCACTTCAAATGGATTCCTTAAATTGCTTCAGGGGAATAATAATAAACTAGATCACCGTATATTATTGTATTATTAGGGCTTTTAGCACAGCCTCGATTTCTTGGTCATGTGTAAGAAAGTGACACATTTCACACACACAAAGTAAAATATTGGGGAGTAATTTCCTTAGTATATATGTGAGGACATACGAATACATGTTGACAGTGTATATAATGCTAGTAAAGACAGGTAACTGTGAGTGTATGATTGAGAGCCATCTTTGTCCCTCGTATTTAATTAACACTCAAGTTAACAGTATAGACTAGGGCTTTTTTGTTTTTATAGTAGCTCTTTAGTTTTTACACCTATTATGCCTTGAATTCACAGGGAATGGGTTCCAGCAGCTCAGGCTCCTTTCCATTGGTTCTCACAAAGTGGCTTCTCTGGGTGGAGCAGGCTGGTGCTTTAGCTGAACCCGGGTACCTTTCTCTTTGGCTTCCTTCTTTTTCTGATCATTTTCCTTCATGCATTTTAAGAAGCTATCTTAGCTCTTAGGGTGCTCATTATGCTCAGTATGAACATGAATCCTTTTGTCAAGAATCTTGCCCTTGACTTGTTTGTTTATAGCAATGCCAACAGCATTCTGCGTAACACTGTAGACTCTTCCAGTTTTGCCATGGCAACATTTGTGGGGCCTTTTTGAACAGTTCCCATTCCCTGTATGTCTACAATATCTTTCTTGTAGTTTCACATATACGTGGCCATGTTTTCTAAAAGGCCTAGAGAACATGTGTTGGTACCTCTCCTCTTTCCCTTTGTGTTCATCTTTGTGGTGAATTACAGGAAGATGGCGTCTCTGCCACCAAAAGCAGTATAAAGTAGGTTTTTATCTCATTTTAAAAATAAAGAGACTCAGGCTCAAACAAGGTAATTGGCCAGTTGCACAATTAGACAGAAAACGGAGACAGCTTCTTAACCCTGACATTTGTGACCACAAAGCTTAGGTTGGTTTGTTTCCTACCACGCCGGTGGGCCTTTAGACTCTTCAAACATTAGTTAAATTAATGCTTCTTTTTAAGATACTAAATGCTGAATGTATACGTCCTGGAATGCAGATTAGTTTTTATACTTCAGCCCTTTATTAAAGTTGTTTTATTGTCTCTAGATAATATACTATGTTTGGAAGAAATTGTTTTGTACACATCATCTTAAAGCATTCATTTAAGTGCAAGGGTGTCATTCCTATTTATCAAAACAAAGTTCAATAAAACTTTAATGATTTGCCTGAGGTCTCAAATTTGACAGAGTCAAAGAAAAAGCCCTGAAGACACCCCCGAACCCCAATTCTAGGCTGGTGTTTGTTCCAAGTCGTTTCTTCCCCTGCTAAGTCTTGCGGTCAACATATTTCTGCTCTTCAATTTCATAAATTATGTTGCTCTTTTAAACTCATTGCTTTTGGTTTTGTATATTAAAATTCAGCATCAGCATGAACCGTATCTTTGCACTCCTAATTTTGGGCGTTTCCATCTGATTGCTTCTTTAAACTTTTCTACTTTATAAGCTTTCTGTTTTACCCCGATTATCCGGGAAAGGCCACCTGCATCTTTTGAAAGCTCTGATGTTCTCAATGAAGAGACCTTTTAAGTGACCTTGTTTGTGTCCTACCAAGCCACATATCATGACTTCAAATGCCTCCCTAAAATGTTCCTCATTTGGCATCAGTATACAGAAAAGGCTGCCCTCTGTGATAAGAAAGAAGAACAGTGGTGTTTTCATTGCAAGAGAATGGAGTTCTTCATGGGAAAGAGGAGAATGTAACTTCTTCCAGTTTAGCTGGTCTTTCAAACTTCATGCTGCTTTTCTCCTTGAAAATCTTTTCTCTAAGAAAATCGTAGGGAAAATACCACAGAAACCAGTAAATGATGAAAACCATGGGCACATAATTTTGGTAGAGAAGTCTATTAGTAGTGCTCTTTTGAACGTTTTTTCCCCCAGAAATATTCTTCCTTGACTACCAAAACAACTACTCTGTGTCCTTATGCAACAGAAAAGCAGTTTTATAGAGAAGGCAAGCAAGTATTTGAAACTCTGTGGTGGCCAAATTCTAGAAAGTATCATTTGTAGCTCAGTATCTTTCTCCCTGCTCTCACTTGTCTCTACTTTGAATTCTAATGAGAGACTTAAAGGCATCTTAATGTGCTGCTCCACAAAGAAGAAAAAGCCTAACGTGAATGCAAAACTGAATTTACTCTCAAATATTGCTGTGAGTTCAAACCGTAAGAATGCTGACTGGTGCCCCTGACCTTCAGATTCCCGGCAGTGGCTTTGGCAGTGATGCCACAAGGGGGCAGGGTTTGACTTCCGGAGCAGGTGGTTTCCTTCACTGGAAAAAAACTTGGGGCCACCACAGTAGCCTTTAATCACTTGAGGTCCTTATAGCAAATCCAAGCTCAAATTCACTCTTTCAGTGTACTTGTACAAAGTCCTAGAGCTATGAAAAATGCTTAGAGAAGATGGTTTCTAGAAGACCGAACACACCAGATAATTAGTCAACTCCCAGCTTCACAGCTGCTACTAAGCACTCAACACAACCTTAGACTTTAAGGGGTTACTCAACAGGATTTTCTCTCTTGAAGGATCGATAGCTTTCCTGGGAAGAGATGTGCATGATACATAAATAAAAGCCAAGATAAAATGCAGTCCACAGTTATTCCATAAAAGCTAAGAGTTATAAATCATCACAGTTTTTTTTTTCAAAAGGGAAGTAGAGTGGACCAGAGCAGGGTTTTTTAACAGCAACACTTGGCATTTTGGGCTAGATAATTCTTTGCTGTTGGGATCTGTCCTTTAGCACCTTGCTTTCCACCTGCCAAGGTGCTAGGAATACCCCTTCCCTCCATTGAGAAAATTTTAAATGCCTCCAGACATTGCCAAGTATCCCTACAGGGAAAAATCACCGCCAATTCAGAAGCACTTACTGGAGTATGAAGAGTTAACCTTACAAAAAAATTAAAATTAATACAGCCTTGAAACATTAGTTACACAACATCAAAAACATGAAGACACGCAATCTAAGCCTCTTTCCTTATCTGAAAAATGGGACTAACAGTGCCTTTCTTCGTAGGCACTTGTGGGGATGAAAACAGTGAACACAATACTTGACACAAATAAGCATTCAATTAATGATAAATGACAAATTATGGTATTGTTAATATTAAACCGCTATTGTAAATCCTTTCTGCAAATCAGCAGAAACACCAATTATAAAATAATTGTACATTAACTAAGCTTAATTATATACTTGCATGTCACTTTGTGCTAAAGTTATGTAGCTGAAAAGATTAAATTGACATTTCCCCCATTGACACAGTTAATCATCTCAAAGATGAACTGTCTTCCTTTGCCTGAAGGTCAAAGGCCAGTAGCTTCCACATCCCCATTCTGATGAAGTAGTTAATGATCCGGAAATAAACTTTTAAGTGCTTTGGAGGATTTCTATGTATAGAGAAGTTCTATGTAAATATTTCTCCAAGAGGAGGCTTGAGAATGATAATTTACTTTCATCCTCTTAATTTGATTGATAAGCTTCACCTATCTTATAAGAGATAAGAACCAGAATTAATTGGGGAGAAAAAAATAAACAAATGAGTTCAAATACCCATCATCTTCAGCTGGAACTGAGTAACTGCAAAAAATGAAATTGCACAGGAAGTGGGCTGAAGTTCAGCCAAAAATATTTGTTTATAAAAACTAGAGAGTAATAGACATTTCTATCACGCTGGCTTATCATTCGAAATTTCTGCTGGCTCGAGTGAATTCACGTTCTTCTATTTCCGACCACGGGGTTCCCTTCTTAACCACAATTGCTTTCAAACTGAAGGCTTATATCTCCAAGAACAAGAACAGAGTAGGCTTAGCTCGCTAGAAAAACAAGAGAAGAGTTTTAATATCTCATGAAGAAAGAAAAGCACTAACAGGGTTGTCTTTATAGCCGAGTTCGGGAAGAGTGGAGTGGACATTGACAGGGGCTCACTTGAACAGTTTTGTGGCTGGCAAAAAAAAAAGAGCAAAACTTGCTTGCTGAAAGTGAAGGAGAGAAAGGGGGGATTTCCATAGCAAAGTTAAAAACAAGAGGGGATGGTAATCTTGGTGTGGTACAGAATGTTCAGAAAAATGCCCCTGTCCTTAAACGTTGCTGCCACGTGAGTAACATGTGCTTTATCGCATAACCCTGCTATGCAGAAAGGCTATATTTCCACTTTACAGCCCAAGGCATGCATTTTATTTCACATTTAGAGGAGAAACAAACAATCAAAAGGCAAAAATGGTACACTATCCCATGCAGATCTCCTGTTCAGACTGCACAGAAATACTGGGAATATATTTTAATTTCAAATCTGATGTGTGACATCTGGTAACTCATTTATTGCTAATGAAGTGTTCACAGGAAGCAGCCGTCACTGGTATCTCATCTTATTTTTCAGTTGGCAAAGTGTTGTTTACCTTTTATTAGCCCAGCATCCGTTCCTCTTATCATAGGCTGTTTAATTAGAAACCACAAGTAGCCCAATATAGAAAAGAAGCAGGATGGTAAATAATAGTAGATAGAATAGTTTACATTTTTTATTATAATCAGTGGTGTAGTATCACCACTGGTGCTGGCCAAAGTCCAAGCAGCCTTTCAGCCATGCCCTATCAGCCTCCCCTGGGTCTTTCCATCCCTTTGGGGACATTCATTTCTTCCATTTCTAGCACCACGTGCAGTTTCCTAGTTTCTCTTATCCAAATTTGCTTGCAGGAGAAAAAATAGTCATTTACACCATAGTGTGAAATTAAGAACACCATTGGAAGTCCCAAAGTTCTGGGATCTCATAGCATCTCCATATACGCAATCTCATTTAATGTTCCCACCAATTTTGTGAGCCAGACTGGACAGGTATTTACTACATGATCATCGTCATCATGAACATTATCATTATCACTGTTTTCTAGATGAAGAAAATGAGTCACAAGTTAAATGAAAAGTCAAAAACTCAATAGCTCATAAGACATACATCATGAGTTGATTCATCTCCCTTGGTTCCATCGCTAGCCTCTTCCTGCTACCTTAACTCTAGCTCTCACCTGAACCATGAAGGTCCCATCCCATCATAGTTCTAATGATGCTATGGAAATGAGTATCGACACAATTTCAGACATTTGTGAGTATTTTACTAGATGACATCTTGTTGGGTTCATCTTAACTACACCAGTCCTGAATGTGTAAAAGAAATACACATTCTTTTAATGTGTAAGTTTAATGAGTAAGCATTTCTCATACTTCCAATTTTTGATGCCTCATAAAGACCTAAGCTGAGGGTAGTTTATTTGTTTGTTGGATTTCTTTTTGCCTATTTAATCATTATGATCATTTAAGCAGAGTTCCAATTTAAGTTGCCTCTACGGAAGTGTTTTCCGAACATTAATGTGCATCAGAATTACCTGCAGAGCTCATCCAACACAACTCTCTGGACCCCACCCACAGAGCTCCTGAATCAATGTGTCTGGGACAGGGCCTGAGATTTCCATTTCCAACAAATTCCCAGGTGAGGCCAGGCGTGGTGGCTCACACCTGTAATCCTAGCACTCTGAGGGCCGAGGCGGGTAGATTACCCTGACCTCACAGGTTTGAGACCAGCCTGAGCAAGAACGAGACCCCCCCCTTCTCTAAAAAATAAATAGCTGGGCATTGTAGCCTGTAGTCCCAGCTAGTTGGGAGGCTGAGGCAAGAGAATCACTTGAGCCCAAGAGTTGGAGGTTGCTGTGAGCTATGACACCACGACCCCCTACCAAGGGCGACATAATGAGGCTCTGTCTCAAAAAAAACCAAACAATCAAATTCCCAAGTGATGCTAATACTGCTGCTCAGGGACCACACTTTCAGAACCACAGCTGGAGGGACAGAGAGAGGACTCAGTGAGTTAAATGCCCCCACTCCGCTGTCCAGCATGGCTATCGCCAACCCCAGGTGGTGGTCAGCACTTGAAATGTGGCTGGTCTCAACTGAGACCTACAGAAAGCATGAATTATACTCTGGCTCTTGAAAACATGGTACAGAAAAAGTAAAATATTTCAATAACTTCACACCAATTACATGTTAAAATGATGTAAGTTTAGATAATATTAAGTTGGTTGAAGAATACTGGCAAAATTAATTTCATCTGCTTTTTATTTTAATGTTTTAGTGTGTTAACTGTATATCTGGCTCACATTACATTTCTTTTGGACAGCACTGACCTTAAAAATCAGAAAATATAGAATGATAAGGATTAATGAACTACAGAGAATTCAAATGTCAAAAGCTACAAATATTCTGAAGGCCAAAGAAAATATGTCCGTTGGTTAGATTTGGCCAAAAGGCCCAGTTTGCACTCAAGAAACCTTTGCTGCCACCAACTATTAAATGTAGAAACAATCTAATATCTATAGTTTTACTTTTCTTTCAGCATTTAATCAAGTACCTTGTTATAATTCTTGAAATAAAAGCATTAGATTCTAATAATGAAAATATTCCTATGAATTTCTGAATAGAAAATTCAGTTTATCTCTTGAAGGTCTGAACTTGCTTTCATAAAATTCATTTCACTTTTCCTTGCATTATAGCAAGATTGCATTTCCAAACTTTTTTGTCTTCCAAAGACCTCACATTTTACCTTTAACAATCTATGAAATAGAAGTGAGAACAGGTGTTGGTATTCCCATCTAGGTAGTTTGCAATAGTTAAGGGATAACAAAATAAGAGATTAAATTACCTGAGTAAGATTGTGTCACTGCTAACTGGAAGAACAGATTTTTTGCCAGGACTAAAGTCCAGTGCTTTCTCTGCCGAAAGTTCTGCTGCCCCTCAAGTTTTACAGCATTTAAATGTTTAAAAAAAGAAGAAGAAGAAGTAAAGAGAATAATGTATACAAAAAATTTTGGAAAAATGAAATTTTTATAAAGTGAAATAAATATTACCCTTAAATATTTATTTTCTTAAAAATAGAGTTGCTTTAATTCCTCAAAATGTTGCATAATACTTAAAATACTAAATGATTCTTAATTGGAGTTTCTTTATGATGAATAAAACTCTGCCCTCACCTCTGTGTTTTTATCTGAGCAACTGAATCATATAAATGAATTTTAAACTTTAAAAACTTGTATTTTCCCATAAGGAATCTGAGAGCAGGTTCATTCTGAACTTTGCCCCCCTCCCCCCAATAGCACAATGTAATTTCGACTCCCCTATTTCAGGACATGCTTTTAATTTTTATTTTCAAGCTTGCACTAATCTCTTTCACCTGGTAATGCCAGCGACAAAACCAGGGATGTCTAAGAGACTCCTAGGGCCCAAATCAATAACCTTGACCTCATTAGCCCAGGGCCTCATCAGCTATCCAAATGTTGTGCTTGGGAAACTTTTTTATTTTTTTGTAGAGACAGAGTCTCACTCTATCGCCCTCCGTAGAATGCTGTGGAGTCACAGCTCACAGCAACCTCCACCTCTTAGGCTTGAGCGATTCTCTTGCCTCAGCCCCCAAGTAGCTGGGATTACAGGCGCCCACCACAACGCCCAGCTAATTTTTTTGATGCAGTTCGGCCGGGGCCGGGTTTGAACCCGCCACCCTTGGTATATGGGGCCGGCGAGTATTAGTTAATTTTTTTAAAGAAAGAAAAAAAAATTGTGACTATACTTTTATATGGAGTTTCTTTATTCATCCTGAATAAAATGTAAAATTTTTTCCCTTTCTTGATTTTAATAGAGCGTTCTTATGTTTAATATGGAATATTATTAAATTAATGTGGGATTAAAATACATAAATAAACATAAATAACTTATTTAATAATATCTATTTCATTTCCATTGATCAAGCCATATTGGCTTTGTATTCAACAAAGACATACCTATTCGAAAAAAATTATGATTTTTTTTTTAAGTATTCAACCAACTCCCTGAGGATACAGCGGTCTAGAAATGCTAAGTGATGGGCTCAAGGTCACCAAGCTAGTGAGTGGAAAAGCCAATATTAGGACCTTAGTCTCCTTCCACATTTTCATGACCAATATGCAAACTGTCATTCAAGAAATAATCCTGCTACAATCAGAACATTGAGCAATTTGGATGAACATGTACAGTATATTGAATATTTACTCCTAGCTTCATTTAAAATTCATGGTTATGTGATTTGTATAATTCTAAAAGCTTTAAGCTGAAATGAATTGCCATGTGGACAATAGTCTCTAACATAAAACTCATAATACATATAAATTCTATAATATTATCATAATTTCTTAAGGGCTCAAATTAATTAGTGCTGCTTTTCCTACCCAACTACGTTCCTCAAACCCCTTAAAGTGGAATTTGAAATGAGATCAGCAATTTCTGTTTTTGAATTAAAGTCTCAAGGAAATAAAAGTGAATTGCCTTCACATATGAAATCCAGGGCTTTCTCAGGTTGGATGAACCAGCTGTTATTGGCTGAGAAGCCCACATTGGTGCTGCCTTTTTGATTTGTTGAAAAGACTGTGAGCAGCCTCCAAAAGGCATATGACTTAAAATGATGTTCTCTCCCCCATGATGGCTGAGCTACTGATGTATTGAAATGTGGTCACAATTCTAGTGGGGGAAATTCTTTGAATCCATAAGTTTAAAGAATTTGAGAGTATAAGAGGACAGGAATTTATTTATTTATAGGCTTTCTTCCGATTAAGTTTTGTTTACCTTTTCCCCTGGGCTCTGGGGTCTCTTCCCTACAGTCTCCCTAAAAATGCCTTTCATGGCCCTTCATACTTAAAAACAATATTTTCTGCAAACAACAACATGTCAAGACTTTTAAAGCATGTGGATTAGACTTGATCATATATGTTTCATCCCCAAGTGTTTCTCTTTTCTTTTTCAAATAAAAACAACAAAAACAGCCAAGAGTTAGGACAGTGATGTAGGGAAGACTTTGGGCCATGTATTACGACTGAGTTGTTTAAACTCTAATTTATAATATGCAGAAATTTCTGGAGTAAAATTTAATTGTAGTTTTAGAGTTCCATTACATCGGTAGTTTTCAATAATTCCAGGAAGATAAAATGTGGGATTAATATTTTACTTTCATTGAAATTTATGCCTAATTTGAAAGGAATTTCTGAATTTCCTTTCATAAAGCTGGGTTCTGTGGGTTCTAGGGTTATTTGGGATAAAGCCAAAGGGAGGGCTTGGGAATGACAGAACCTTTATCCACCATCAGCACAGTCGGTCACAACTGGCTCCATGCAGAGTTAAGAACCCAGTTCACCTTGTTTTCATCTTTCATGAGGTCAGACCACAGTGGATGATACTGACTTGGGATGAAGGCCAGAAACCGCTATTTACCACTGAGACATATCACTCAGCTATTTACTAAGTTTCAGGAGATTGGATCTTAAATGCTTAATTAGTATGACATTAATAATTTTAATAAAATGTTTTGTATCCTAGAGAAATATTCATCCAGAAATTACAAGGGTGAACAAAATCATCTAAAAAAGCATTTAACATAGAGAAGTTAAATTGCATTTCCAGAGTTACCAACCCAGAGCATGGCTTTCTCTCATGGGTTTGACTTGAAAGAGATTCTAGTCACTTGTCCCCTGGTGCCAGGTGCTCTGCCATGTCCCCCTACTTGTGGCTGCCAGAAGTAACAGTATGGAGGCAAGTGCAGCTGGGAAAGGCTTGGATGGCTCATCAAAGGCTGTGACTATGGAGGACATCTTCGGTCAAGATGAAGACAACGGACTAAGCAGCCAGATCACAGCTCTGACATTTTTTTTTTTTTATTGTTTGGGATTCATTGAGGGTACAAAGAATTAGGTTACACTGACTGCATTTGTTAGATAAAGTCCCTCTTATACTTGTATCCTGCCCCCAAGAGGTGTGCCATAAACCACAAAGGCCAGAGAAAGACCAACTTCAGGTGCACAACTGAGATAAAAGTTTAATGACTCTGCCAGTATAGAAGTCAGAGCCGGTAGACATGTGTCCTAAAAGCAATTGAAACTGTATTTCCTGATTAAAGCCAGGAACTAGAAAAGTACTCCCTATTGGGAACCAAAATTGTTTGAGTGTGGGAGGAGGGTCTAAATTATAGTGTATGCAAAAACAAATTTGTGAGATTGAAAACTATGCTTGGAATTGGGCATTTAAAACTTTTCCAGGTCAAGGGAGTGTCATATGCCCAAGCTGAAGTATTATAGGCTGCCACCATCCAGACACAAAAGCCTCCTAAGGTAGATAATTCCCACCAAAGATGAACTGACAGTGAAAGATTACAAATACCAAGAAAAGAGCATCTACAGGTACAACAAATAGAATTTGTATCTGAGGAATTACAAATGGAAAAGCAACTAAGACAGGGCTCTTAACATACAGATATCCAAGATGTTCAAGGAGATAAAGGAAAAGGTAGACGTAATAAAACAGGAGTAGAAGGGTAAGAAATAAGAGGATTTGAAAAAGTAGAAACCCTAAAAATTTTAATGTTGTCTTCTTATACAAGTCAATAAATCCACAATGTATACTAACAGTCATTCCCTGCAGAATTAAGGAGGTGAGGGAGGTGACACAGGAGCAGAAAGAGTTGCTCTTTAACTTCTGAATTATAAAAATTCAAACAGTAAAGAGAATGATTTGTTAAACAAGGTGTTTTATTGAGCTATCCAGCACTACAAGCAAAAGACATGCAAACAATGGCCTACTCTTTTTGGTATTTGAGAAACATACTTTGATCAAAGATAGTTCTTTTTTTTTTTAATTTTTATTAAATCATAATTGTGTACATTGGTGCAATCATGGGGCACAATGTGCTGACTTCATATACAATCCGAAATATTTTCATTGAACTATTTAACATAGCCTTCATGGCCTTTTAATCACTATATGAAGAC
>CAUYRH010113934.1:0-30618 GCA_963574655.1 Perodicticus potto | reverse complement strand
ATCCAGCCTGGGCCCGCCAAACGACAATGACGGCTACAACCAAAAAATGGCCGGGCGTTGTGGCGGGCGCCTGTAGTCCCAGCTACTTGGGAGGTGGAGGCAGGAGACTGGCTTGAGCCCAGGAGTTGGAGGTTGCTGTGAGCTGTGATGCCACAGCACTCTACCCAGGGGGACAGCTTGAGGCTCTGTCTCAATAAAGAAAAAAGGAATATTTATTTGGTTGTATATTGTTGGATGGGTTAAAGCAGTGGTTCTCAGCTTTCCTAATGCCTCCTAATTCCGTGACCCTTTAATACAGTTCCTCAGGTTGTGGTGACTCCCAGCCATAAAATTATTTTCGTTGCTACTTCATAACTGTTCTTTTTCTACTGTTATGAATCATAATGTAAATATCTAATATGCAGAATGTATTTTCATTGTTACAAAGGGGTCGTGACCCACAGGTTGAGAACCACTGGGTTCAAGGCTCAGATGGAGGAATGATCTGAGATAAGAGGCAATTTACGTGTGGACCAGCATTGTGGTTTTAGACTGGAAAACGAAGACAATGATAACACCAGACTACATACTGCGGTTTAGAACCATCATCGAGTTTAATCCTCACAACAACCCTAAAGAATTTGACATCTGGTTTGTGATTCCAGAATTCAAGTACCCGACTGTTGTGTCTTACCACCTGCTACACCTGAGAAAAATGATTTCCAGTGATAGGATGTGTCGTTTCCCTTACCAAGTACAATTTCTTCTTAGATCAAATGCTAGCTTAGTTAATACTATGGAAATAAATAAAGACCAACTACCCGAGAAAAGCCAAGGTTATTTATTCTGAACTTGTGAATTAAAGGAGTCAGTCATCCTCATTTGCATTTTGGCAGAAATTCAAAGGCAGGCAGGCAACAGGAGTGGGAAAGCTTTGTAGTAGAAAAATGGGAAGGCTTCAGATCTGTCCCAGTTGGAGGCTGTTGGCCTGAAGGAGCTGGAAGCAGGCTAGCTAGCGGCCAGGCACTACCTATGATTCAGTAGGGATGCAGATTTGACTTTCTCGGGTTGGTCATATGTTGGAAACAGAGACAAAAATTAGAGTAACTGTCAGTTATTAGTTGGCCATTTGGGGCTGATTCTTGCCGAAGTTATTGTTTAGCTTCCTGGATTGTCAGTAGAGATAGCAATCTGGCTTCCTGCAAGTCTGACTTCCAGCGGGAGGCTTGCTGAGTTGTTTATTGTACTTAAGGGAGTTGGTTTCCTGGGCAGGTTGCTGCAGGTTGTGGAGAAAGCCATTACTCGGTAGAGGCAGTTGTGGGCAGACAGGATTGGCGTATGGTTCCTGTGGGTGCTAGCCTGAGGGTTCCAAGCATTTTCTGAGAACTATTCACGTCAGCCTTTTAGAAGTTAAAGTCCATGGAGGCAGCTTTGCTGATATTCTCGCACTTTCAGATTTCCAGGGAATTTGCAGGGGCTTCGCTGATCGTGGCTCACCTAGTCCTTCAAATTGTTTGATAAGTCCAACTCCCAGTGCCAAACCCTGATTTGTTTAATATGCCTAGAGCAATTTCTGTTCTTCTGACTAAACCCCAACTGGAATGATCAGAAACTCTGTAAAAAATAGGGGTATTCGCATCCTCTGAGAATGCTCTGGATGAAAATAAAATATGTTCAATTGTTAGAGAGTCAGTGCAATTAAGAGGAAAAAAAGTAAATATTTTAGGTCTCATGTGGACCTAGCTTCCTTAGTGCCAGTGATACAGGATTCCACCACTCAGCGCTGGACAGGGAGCCCCCCATTCTGTAGGCCCAGGTGAGCTCAGAGGTCAGACCCCCATTTCCAGGCACAAGCAAACTACCTTTTTCGGGACACACCCTCTGGGTTCTGTAAGATCATGAACAAAGCAGGCTGAGATGGTTTTTTGGGTGGTTCCACCTTGAGTAGGAGCACACACCCTAATCCCTTCTCAGAGAAGAAGACTGTAAAGGACCTGATAACCTCACCCTAGTGGAGGAAGATCTACATTCTTTTGTTAATGTACTCATTAACTTTGTTTTGTTTTTGCAGTTTGGCCAGGGCCAGGGCCAGGTTCGAACCCACCACCCTCGGTATATGGGGCCTGTGCCCTACTCACTGAGCCACAGGAGCCAACGGAACTCATTAACTTTGAAAAGATGTTTTTCCATCTACCAACTCCTGGCCACGTGTAATTCTCTAGATAAAGAGCCCACACAGAGACTCCTCGGTTCAGTTCTTTATCCCTTCCAGAAACTCTGGTCCTCTTTACTTCTCCTGTATTCCTTTCTAATTTCTAATAAAAGTCCTGTCCTAACCATTGATCTGTGGTCCTTGGGTTCATTCTTTGAATCCCCAAGACTAAGGACCTACTGAAGAGCGAAATTCCAGTATCACCAGTATTGGTTCTTCTTTTTTCTTTATCCTCTCAGGGTTTAGCACAAAATCTAGCACAAACAAGTCACACCATAATGTTTGTAAAATCAAGCTGAATTTAATAAACAGAAGAACAGGTAAAGAAATAGGAATTTTGAAGCAGATCAAGGCAGAAAAGTAGCTGATCAAAAATAAAAGTAGTGGCTCAGTGAGTAGGGCACCAGCCACATACACTGAGGCTGGTGGGTTCGGGCCCAGCCAGGGCCTGCTAAACAACAATGACAACTGCAACCAAAAAATAACCGGGCGTTGTGGTAGGCACCTGTAGTCCCAGCTACTTGGGAGGCTGAGGCAAGAGAATCACTTAAGCCCAAGAGTTTGAGGTTGCTATGAGCTGTGATGCCACCGACTCTACTGAGGGCAACGTAGTGAGATTCTGTCTCAAAAATAAATAAATAAATAAAATGAAAGTAGATATAAAAAAAGAAAAGAAAAGCATAAGTGACAATAAAATGTGTGTGTGTGTGTGTGTGTGTGTGTGTGTATAAGGCACTTCCACAGGAGAAAATTTAGGAGCAACGTGTTAATGAGGAACAGTCTTAGAATTATCTTACAGTTTACTTTTGGCTGCTATTTCTTTTTCCTTTTTTATTTCAGAAAATTATAGAGGTACAAACATTTTAGTTACATGAATTGCTTTTGTGCTATTTGAGTCAAAGTCATAGTGTGCCCATCACCCAGACAATGTGCATTGTCCCTGTTAGGTGAATCTATCCATTCCCTTCTCCTTGCTCCCACCTGTTTGAATTTGATGAATATTATTTCCATATATGCACATAAGTGTTAACCAATTAGTTTCAATTTAATACTGAGTACATGTGGTATTTGTTTTTCCGTTCTTGGGATATTTCACTTAGGGAATGGTCTCTAGTTCCATCCAGATTGTTACAAAAAGTATTAGTTCACCATTTTTCATGGCTATGTTTAGTACTCCATGGGGTTCACACACCACATTTTGTTAATACCTTCCTATATTGATGGGCATTTAAGTTGGTTTCCGCATCTTTGCAATTGTGACTTGTGCTACAATAAACATTCGAGTACAGTTTGGTTTTTTCGGTTTTTTTTTTTATGTAAAGTGTCTTTTTTCCCTTTGAGTAAATACCCAGTAGTGGGATTGTGGGATCAAATGGCATGTCAGCTTTTAGCTCTTTGAGGTGTCACCACACTACTTCCCATAGAGGTTGTATAAATCTGCAGTCCCACCAACAGTGCGTGAGTGTTCCTTTCTGTCCCAATGTGCACCGGTATTTGTTGTTTGGAGGCTTTTTGATAAAAGCCATTCTCACCGGAATTAAGTGATACCTCATTGAGGTTTTGATTCGCATTTCCCTGACAATTGAGACACTGAGCATTTTTCATAAGTTTGTTGGCCATTTGTCTATCTTCTTTTGAAAAGTTTCGGTTTGTATCTTCTCCCTTTTTAAAGTTTTTTTTTTCTTGCTGATTTTCTTGAGTTCTTTGTAGATTCTGGTTATCAGCCCTTTATCAGTTGCATGCAAATATTTTCTCCCATTGTGTAGGTTATCCATTTGCTATAATGATTATTTCCTTGACTTATACAGAAGCTTTTATATTTCATCTTTTATTTATTTATTTTTTTTAGAGACAAAGTCTCACTTTGTCCCCCTCGGTAGAGTGCTGTGGCGTCACAGCTCACAGCGACCTACAACTACCTTAGGCGATTCTCTTGCCTCAGCCTCCCAAGTAGCTGGGACTACAGGCGCCTGCCACAACTCCTGGCTATATTTTTGTTGTATTTTGGCCAGTGCTGGGTTCAAACCCACCACCCTCGGTATATGGGGCCGGCACCCTACTCACTGAGCCACTCATGCCGCCTTGTATTTTATCTTTTAATGTTTTTCCTCACATCTTTCACTTCCATTGCTGTTAGCTTTCAATAAAATATTCTCAAATCCATTTGCTTTTCGCTATTTCTAGCATTACAATCTAATTTTTTTTTTTTTTTTTTTTAGAGACAGAGTCTCACTTTATCACCCTCGGTAGAGCGCTGTGGCCTCACAGCTCACAGCAAACTCCAACTCCTGGGCTTAGGCAATTTCTCTTGCCTCAGCCTCCTGAGTAGCTGGGACTACAGGTGCCCACCACAATGCCCTGCTATTTTTTTGTTGCAGTTTGATCGGGGCTGGGTTTGAACCCATCACCCTCAGTATATGGGGCCAGTGCCTTACCTGGTGAGCCACAGGTACCGCCCAGTATTACAATCTTAATCCAAACAATCTTTATCTTTCAAGGACTTCTGAAGTGACCTCTGAACTGACCCCTTCTGGTTTATTTTCTAGCTCTGTTCTGTCCCCAGTGCGCCTAGTAGCCACTTGTGGCTATTGAGCTCACAGCAACCTCCAACTCCTGGGAATTGCTACTAGTCTAAATGAGATGCTGCTGGAAGTGTGAGATACACACTGAATGTCAAAGACTTAGTGTGAAGAAAGAACATAAGATGCTTTAATAATACGATTTTACACTGATTACGTATTGATAATACTTTGGAAATATTGGGACAAATAAAATACATTAAAATTATTGTGATATATTATTTCTTTTCCCTTTTTAAGCTGTGACTAATAGAAATTTTTAAGTTATGATGTAGCTTCCAATGTATTTCTGTGGAATAGCCATAGCTCTGAACAAAAATCTGTGATTTTTTTTTTTTTCCGTATGCTCCTGTGATCTTTTTAAAACAAACAATAGTTGCTATCATTGTCCTGTTTTAAACCCCACATTTAGGATAAATTTAGGCATTTTTTGACTCCCCAGTCTATATTGGCCCTCATCATTATTCTATCTTATAGCAATATGTTTTGTCCTGTGTATCACATCACAATCCTTAAGCATTTATTTGTTTGACAAGAATAGCATAGTTGGCCAGGTAGGGGTGGTTTGCGCCTATAATCCCTGCACTCTGGGAGGCCAAGCACATGGATTGCCTGAGTTTACAGGTTCAAGACCAGCCTGAGCAAGATGCCCGTCTCTAAAAATAGCCAGGTGTTGGTGACGGGCACCTATAGTTCCAGCTAGTTGGAAGGCTGAGGCAAGAGAATTGCCTGAGCCCAAGAGTTGGAGCTTGCCGTGAGCTATGATGCCACAGCATTCTACCAAGGGTGACAAAGTGAGATTCTCTCTCTCAAAAAAAGAATAGCAGAGTGGAAGCACATGTCATCAACAAATGCTCATGTTAGCATTTTTATTGTGCTTATGTCATTTCACAGAGAGAAGGAATCTTAGATATCACCTAGCAAATATCCTTGGTTTAGATATGAGGAAATTGATACAGTTTTACTAAAAGGGGGGGGATTCTCTTTTCTGTAATTTATGTGTTATAGTCAGTAACTTTTAGACTGAGAAACTGCAAAGTGGGTTGTGTGAGACAAGTTGATCTTTCCACGCTCCTATGAGGACTGCGCCAGTTTGCCACGTCCCATGCCACGTCCCATGCCACGTCCCATGGTGTTATTTAACAGGAACCCAGTCTGGAGTCTGCATGTGAGGAGAACTGGGAGAGGCTGAGGCTTTGCATTTCAGAGAAGCCCGGCTACTTCCTAGTAATGCAAGTATTTATTTGTTTTCCTAAATAATTCAAATTCTGTCAATGCAGTGAAGTCAATCTCCCAGATTTGTTTGTCTGAAAAAGCCTTAAGTCTTGATTTTTGAAAGAAATTTTCACTATTTATAAGATTCTAGGTTGACAGTATTTGAAAGGTGTCAATTGTCTTTTTTTAAAAATCTTTGTGTCTCTGTATGTGTTATATATTGTGTATCTTTTGGGGGGGGGCTGCCTGTTTTGTTTGTTTGTTTGTTTGTTTGTTTGCTGTTGTTTGTTTGTTTTTTGAATTTAAAAGTCAGGCTCTGGAGTGTAGTAGTGGCATAATCACAGCTCACCTTAACTTCCAACTCATTGGCTCCAGTGATCCTCCTAGCTCAGTTTTCTTTCTTTCGTTTTTGTTGTTGTTTTCAGTGCTGTGCTTTCAATTTTATTAAAAAGCAAGCAAACATCGTCAGGATATCAAATACTTTAATTCACATTTCTATCCATAGGCACCTACCACAACAATATAGGCCCAAGACAACAAATCAATTAACACAGGGTGATTATGTGGTAGATACACAGTCCTGGGGTCAGAGAGGGGAAGAAAGCGCTGGAGGCCAGCTGGCTGCTCAAGTGGAGTCACACACATCCTGAACACTGTGGGTCCAGGGGGTGAATGCAATGAGTTCACCTGTATAAAACAGACAGAAAAAGTATTTGAAGAAAGAGTGGCTAAACATTTTCCAAATTTGCTGAAAACTATTAACCCACAGATCCATGACGCTCAACAAGCCCAAAGGTAAATAAATATAAAGAAACCCACGGCAAGTTACATTACAATCAAAATTCTGATAACGAGCAATGAAGAGGTGATCTCAAAAGCAGCCAAGGAGCCAGACACAGTGGCTCACACCTATAATCCCAGCACTTTGGAAGGCTGAGGTGCAGTGGTCCAATGCAGTCATCATAAGGACCCTGGTAAAGGTAACTGGGGTGAGGACGCAAGATAGGCTCTAAACATTATAAACAGAAATACAAATCAGAGTGCTAATTCATCGGTACAGTTCATCAATCACAATTCTTCAGATTTGGAAGACTGCCTGCACAGCCCAGAACTGGAGTAACGAGAACAAATTTTCCTATGTGGCTCAACTTTGTTAGAAGCTGAGACTACGGGTATGCACCACACATTCAGCTACCTGGGTTTTTAGTTTGTTTGTTTGTTTGTTTTTCCCTTTGTAGAGAAATATAATCTTGCCATGCTGCCTAGTCCAGTCTTGAACTCATGGCCTCAAGCACCTCAGCCTTCTAAAGTGCTGGGATTATTGGTGTGAGCCGCTGTGTCTGGTTCCTTGGCTGCTTTTGAGATCACCTCTTCATGGCTCATTGTCAGAATTTTGATTGTAATGTAACTTGCCGTGGGGTTCTTTATATTTATTTACCTTTGGGCTTGTTGAGCTTCATGGATCTGTGGGTTAATAGTTTTCCATAAATTTGGAAACTGTTTAGTCATTCTTTCTTTAAATACTTTTTCTGTCCATTTGTTTCTTCTCTAGGACTCCAATTATACATACATTATATTAGACTATGTATTAGACCTTTATACTGTTCTACAAGTTATTTCCAACCTTTAAAAAATATCTTTATGCTTAATTTTGGATAGTTTTTGTTGCTATGTCTTGAAGTTGATTGATTTTTTTTTCTTTAGCAGGGTCTAATCTGCTGCCAAAAATATACAATGAGGCTTTTCATTTCAGATAATGAATGCATTTTTTGTCTCTGGAAGTTCTATTTGGGTGTGTTTTGTGTCTTTTACTTTTCATGATTATGTTTTATTCTACCGTTTTAAACATATGAATCACATTTACACTGGCCATTTTAACATTCTTGGACACAGAAATCGGAGTTCAAGGTGACCAAGGTGACTAGAATTTACAGAGCAAAGTAGCAGAGAAAACAGAGCTGCATAGAGAAAGGAGGGGTGGAGTGCTGCAGAAATCTGCAGAGGGTTCCCTTTCAGGCTTTCAGCTCTGTTCTAATCAGTACATGTATGTGAGGAACTACCCAAGGCTAGAAAAAGAAAAAGCTACCACAGGACAAGGCATAACAATATCTAGAGCTCACATAAGACTGGGAATAATTTGTGTTCCTACCAGTCTAAGTAAAAAGAATGTTACACACATGCAGCATGGGGAATAATTTTCAGAAAGCCTTAGTGATGGGGCAAAATTAACCCTAGACTGAAGTCACTATAGATATTTAGTAAATGATACTCATGGGTGTACAAAAACACACACAAATATGACTCTATGCCACACAGGAAGATATTTCACACCAGCTGTGTACGTAACAGCCATATCCCAATTGTTAAAATAAAATTGATCAGTGACAATATTAAGATAGTTTAATTATGTTCTGAGCATTGTCCCCAGTCTTTGGAAGGTGCTAGCAATTATCTGTGTAACAAAATGGTTCTCCTAAGGGGTTTAAAGATGAAAGAAAAATCACAATTTAGTTCTGTTGGCTGCTAGTTTCAGTGTTTGGATTGAAGGACTCTTTTTCCTTTTCATGAGCTGTTGAACTAATTGGATGACTCCAGGCTCTAATTTCATTCTTGCTACTTGTTCCCTGTGCAGAGGCCCTTATAAGATTTTACTAATGCTTATCTGCCTGCTCTCTCCTTGCAAGTAAGTTCAGTTTGTTTTAAAATTTCCCTGGATCTAAAATTCCTTTTCCACTTCTCCCCGTTCATTACCCTGCTTCTATGCAGGTGCTACTCTTTAATACCAACACTTTTGATAATGTCAGAGCAGTACTCTAAAGTCGATCCTTGAAATTTGAAGCTCTTGTCAAATGGTAGCATTGAAAGACAGCTGAGCCTTGGGAAGGCCCTCCTCTTTCTTCTTTACCATAGAGAACACCACAATGTAAAATGGATTTCTATTGCAATCTCATAAAAATTTCAGTAGTAGTGTGTGTTCTCCATGATTAAAAGTGTATATACAGACTAGTTTAAGATGATCACAAAGAATTTTGGTAGGTTTTGTAATTCTTTCCCCATCCCTGCCCTGTCCTTTCCAGTGTGCACATGTTTTATAGTTATTATCATGGTATCATCAAAAAGAAAGTTAAAACTAATGGAGAAATTATCCATATCCCCATGGCTTTTTCTACCTTTCAGATCCCTACCCCTTTACACCCTTTACAAATACTTCAATTACTCAGACAATTGATAGACTTTGTGGATAATTCAGTTAAACTGTGTGTTAGCCCATTGTTATATTTTATAAGAACAACTATTTTAATATAAAAATTCGAACAATTTGTATCCACCAACAGCATCAGGTTCATGTTTTATTGAGAAGAAAACTCTTTCTTGAGCACCATGTACAGCTAATCTTATTAAGTACCAGTGACTCACCTCTTATCAGCTAAACAACATCTCTTTTGAGATCAAAAGATAAAGTTGATGAAAAGAAGTCTTGTAATGTCCCTGATTGTCTAGTGATTGCCAATCTATAGTGTCAAATTAAGAGATCATGCTGTAACACAGAGTACCATGTAGGGTGCCTGAGACATGGCCATTGCGTATGACAACACATAGGTCCTAAGAACTGCCGTGCATTATGAACATGTATTAGTACTTTGTGGACTGCTTATTATATGTATATGTTAAAAATCAGAACTGCAAATAGACATGTAACCCTGAAATTCTCAACAAATTCAGGTTAAGTTTTTGCATGGGAGATTGCCCCTTTGTCACAACTTAAAACATCTCCAGGGCTTGAAGCATTGGGGATTAAACGTTCACTAGAAATTGGATAAAAGAAAAACATGACCAGGTGGCGCCTGTGGCTCAAAGGAGTGGGGCGCCGGCCCCATATACCAGAGGTGGTGGGTTCAAACCCGGCCCTGGCCAAAAAATAAAACTGCAAAAAGAAAAAAGAAAGAAAAAGAAAAATGTGACCCGTATCTTTGGATCTGAAGCAGTGAGAAAGACTGAAGCTAACTTGCATTATACCTTCTTCAAGTTGATTATCATGTAAAAACACCCCATCTTTTTCATAGGAAATTTCAGCCCAAATATTTTATTAGGTCATTTCTTTGCCAACGTTTTCCCCCTTCCCATTCAATGAAGTTGTACTTTTGGTTTTCTCAAAGTACTTTTTATTTTTATTTTTTTGAAATTTTTGGCCAGGACTGGGTTTGAACCTGCCACCTCTGGCATATGGAGTCAGCGCCCTACTCCTTTGAGCCACGGGTGCTGCCAGCCCAGGTACTTTTTAAAGGGAATTGTCAGCAAGATTTGGTCTCAATTACTTCACACTGAGCACTGTTACTACCTACTTCTCTTTATTCCATCTCATTACAAAATCCTGTGATAGTTACTCAAGTTTATTTTCATCAATTGGCACCCTATTGGCAATCTTTTGGTAGCCTAAGGGTCTAACTATATTCCACTGATGTAGAGCCTAAGCTGCTGGTTCTGCTGTGGACCCTATATCTAAAAATTCCAGGAGGCAGACACATCCCCAAGTTTAAATGGCACCAGAACCAAGTTGTGTGTTCTGCTCTCTCCTTTAAAATATATCTCCAAACAACTTGGTACAACCTCTGTATAAATTATGCCTTCAAATAAAAGAAGAAAATAAAGGTGTTCTTATTTTAAGGGTCAAATATTTGTTGATCTGGGTCTTCCCTTGTATAGATGCCAAGATGGGTTTAAACAATTAACAAGATGAAATTAAGGAAATGCCTGAGAGAGAAGAGATGCCAGAGAGAAGTGGAAGGGAGCCAAGGAAGGATGAGCCTGACAACAACCCAAGGACAGTGAATGAGAAGAGGGAAGGGTGGATGGAAGTATCCTAGACTACTATGAAATCTAAGGAAGGTTCGAGAAGGCTGAAAGAAAGTCCTCAAGTTGGCTGTCAAAAAGGACTCTTCTCGGGAATAGGTCTATCTTAGCATCCCTGCTGCATTTGGTCCTCGCCTGGGAGGAAGCTTTGTGAAGCAAGGCCTTGGTGCAAATGCAGGAATGGATTTCAGAGGACAGCGGCTGGGAGCCTCATCAAGTTCACTGCACTTAGACAGTCTCATGACCATCACAATCACTTTCTTAAAGTATTAAAAAGTAGAGGAATCAGGGATTGGTTTCATATAAAATATCTAATCCACCTAATTACAAGTTCTGTCATAATAGGACTTTTATATTATTACTGGAAACAAGATTTGACACAATACAAAGTACAATTCCTACCAGGTCTCAAATTAATATACAGTACCTCATATGTCCAGAGCAGAGGAATTTTATTTCCAGAGATGACCTGATTTCATTTAGACCTTGAATATGATTATGCTTAGCAGCTTAGGCAAAAAAAAAAAAAAAAATTCCTTTTAGAATAAAAGAAGTTTAACCTAAGAGGCCATCTTTTTTGTTGGCAATAAACTCAAGTGGGAATTTATTATTTGCCTCCCTGTGCAAAGAACTCTCAGGAATATAATGGTTCATATCCCCGATTATAGGTTAGCAAAAGGTTCAGAAATATAGTTCGAGGAGATGATTCTTGCACTGACCTTCCCTAATAGTAGAGGATACAACATTAAACTGTAACTTATTCCAGGAATTTCTATGTCTGGCTTTCATAATACGATTAAAACCTATACCTTCAAATATTCTAAAATAATGCTGGGTTACAAGTCAAGGAGTTAGAAAAGAAGATAATAAGCTCGCCTATTAGACTGGGCTAGGCTTTTCCCACTATCCAATATTGTAGGGAAATCTGGCCAATCCTTGAGGGTGGTCAATTCATAGCACAATTTGTTTTGTTTTGTTTTGTTTTTTTTGAGACAGAGCCTCAAGCTGTCACCCTGGGTAGAGTGTCGTGGCATCACAACTCACAGCAACCTCCAGTTCTTGGGCTCAAGCGAGTCTCCTGCCTCTGCCTCGCAGGAGCTGGGACTACAGGCACCCGCCACAATGCCCAGCCATTTTTGGGTTGCAGCCGTCATTGTTGTTTGGTGGGCCTGTGCTAGATTCAAACCCGCCACCTTAGGTGTACGTGCCTGGCGCCTTAGCCCGTTGAGCCACAGGTGCCGAGCCCATAGCACAGTTTGTAAATAGTGTTTCCTAAAGGTATGTATAATGATAGCTCCGGGAGATGTTGGAAGATAAATAAGACTTAGTTATTTTCATAATTAAGGTATTTAATTTATTGTAGTAAAGGACACAACTAGCCCATTGGAACCATGAGTTTATAGATAAGGTTAAGTAAAAATAATTAAGACAAATAGTAAATAAATAATAGGATATTGATAAACAGATGAGGAGGCTGTAGTAGGCTAGATAATAGTCCCCAAAGATGTCTACATACTAATCCTTATACAGTGAAAGGGACATTGCAGACATGACTAAGTCAAGGATATTAAGATGGGGAGATTTTCCTCTATTACCTGGGTGGCCCAGTGATGTTATCACAGCATCCTTATAAGAGGGATGGAGGAATGTCAGAGACAGAAGTGTAAGAGTTATGATGAGGGAAGCAAGACGGTCAAAGTGAGCCGAGGAAGGTGGTTATAAGCCAAGGAGTACACGTGTCCACTAGAGGCTGAGGAGAAAGAACAAATTCTCACACAAAGACCCCAGAAAAGTCTTCACTAACACCTGGATTTTTGCCCCATAAGACCCATTTCAGACTTCTGATCTCCAGAACTGTAGGAGAATAAATTTGTCTTGATTTAAGCCACTACATTTATGCTAATTTGTTAGCAGAAACAGAAAGCTAAAACAGACAGTAATCGGATGACAGCCGTTTGTGAAGCATTGTTCTAGCAGGTGTCTGAGTGTGGGTCTTTTGCGTTATTAATCAAGACAGTAATGGTAAGCTATAGACTTTGGTGTCATTCGTGTATTTATCATTCAACAATCCTTCTGCAAGTTCTTCATTACCCTGGAATATGCTTTCATATGAATCTGGAGACTTGAAATCATTTCTGTAATTTAGTGATAATAATCATAATAGTTAATAGCACTTAATGAGCACAGAACAGGTCAAGTATTACTCTAAGAACTTTATACATATTATCTAACCTTACGGGATAGATTCTGTTATAATCCCCATTGCTGCAAGGTTAGTTATCAAATTACCTTTTGAAGAATAGAAAGGTAAGATAACCCACTGAACATCACACGATGATTCAGCTGGCTTTGAACCTGTACGTCTCTTCTCTCTATTTGCCACCTGTTTCTTTTTCTTTAAGTTATAGCTCTATTTATTTTTAATATATTTTGTTTTTTACCTTATGCAGTTGGGGTCTAGCTGTTTCCCAGGCTGGTCTTGAATTCCCAGCCTCAAATTATGTTCCTGCCTCAACCCTCCCAAGTGGCTGGGACTACAGTGTAGATCACCAGGCCTGGATTGGCATCTGGGTTTTAACCACATTCAGGAGTCTCAGATCTTCTCTTCTCATCCTTACCTAATTTGGTCTTCGGTTCCCTGTTATCACTGTTTGTTGTATGTGTATACTCTTCCATAAGTGACCATTCCCCTGGCTGCAGAAGCCGATGTGAAAGAAGATTGGAATAGTTCTGCCTTTCCTCTGCCATCTGATGACATTATAACATCTTCCTGTCCAACGTGCTGCTGGATATTCTTCAAGCCACATTTACTATGTTTACTAGTATTTTCTCAATAGGAGACTGCTTCGAATGTGAAATAATATCCAGTAAAAAAATTAGTTTTGAACAACACTAAACAATAATTATGGAGAAGTAATAAAAATGCAGGACTCATTTACAATCCCATTAATTCTTTGCAGGAATTCAGGCTAGTTTATGCTTTTGATTTTTGCATTTGCTTTTTGGAAAAGTGATACAGACTTCCATGCTCACTGTGGAATCTTGGTCAAAGCACTTGAGCACTTTTTGCTTTGGGTCCGAAATTGGAGTTGGACTAGAAAAGCTCTATGGCTTCTTTCATTTCCTCAATTCATCAACTACAAAATATATATTTCTTTGGGTGAAAAACAAAGCAACAGAATCCTGCCTATTACTATGACATGGAACACTGATTTACCGGTAGATACCCCAGCCATCTTTAACAAATATGCTTTTGATGCTAACCTTTGGGTTAAGGCAAAAAGGTAATTTTGATAGCTAACCCTGCTGACTTAAGAAATGTGCTCCCTTCCAGTGGGTGGGACCGTTTCATTGTGGTTGCTTCAACAATCTGCTTTGCTCCTGTGAACTTTCTACCCCTCGATGAAAATCAGAAACCAAGTTGCCATGTACTGTTCTAGCTTAGCTTAATTTTATAGTATAGCTCTCCAACTACTGCCTGCTTCCATAACATCCCTTAACTAGTTGGCTCAGAAATGTCCAAAGTCAAGAATGATGAGAAGGAATGTCTACATTAGACATAAGATTGGGCCAACAGTCCCGATTTTTCCAAGGACTTTTCCAATTTTAGCACCAAAAGTCCTATAACCTAGGAACCCCTATGTCCCCTCAGGATGGTTGGTTGCTCTTTCTAAGGACCCTCTAAATCCTAAGACTCTAGATCGGTGATGTCTAGTACGACTATCTGCAATGATGGAAATATTGTATATATATATGTAACATATATCTTCCACCACAACAGCCCCACTCGGTTACTGAGCACTTAAAATGTGGACCATGCAAGTGGAAGTGAATTTCCAGTTTAATTATCTTAAATTTAAGTAGCCACATGTGACAAGTATCCATATAGGACACACAGCTCCAGATGATGCTATGAAAATGTCCATTAGTGAGTTGTGTGCAGCAGCCTGAAGGGAAACACCCTGGAAAATAGAATGACTGGAGACTTCGATAGCACTCAGCCCGCCAGCTTTATGTCTTGTATCCACTCGTATGTTGACAAGGCAGTATAGTGAGGTTAGCCACGAATATTGATATGACCCGTCTTTGTCACGCTCAGGAGTTCTAAGGCTAGAACCCACACTGACTCTTAGAGAAACGTAATTTAAATTATGTTTTAAGTCTGAGTTTCAGTAGGCAGGTAAACACATCCGAATGAAAACCCTCCATTTATAACCTCCAGCTTATATCACGGTTTCGCTTCGATATAAGCTACGGATTTTAGGTGTATGAAGAATGAGCCTTTTTTGACTTAGCATGCAAATATGGTGGTTTAGTGAAGTCCAATTAAGTTTCAACTTGGAATGAGGACTGCTTCAAAAGTTTTCCCTTTAAGAGAAACCCAACTGAAGTGTGCTTTTTTATATCAAAGTGAGCAGTCAGCAGAGAGAAAAGCATATTACATCCTAAAGGAGAAAGCGAATTTTCTTGAACTGCAGAATGTTGACACCATACATCTGTCCGACATCAAAGCTGTTGGTTATAAATCTTGCAGATAACTGATCATCCCACATCCATAAAGGCAAAAGTTGAAAGAGAACTTGGAACATCAGAAAAAGTACAAAAAACTCTATATCCCCTGAAGGAGTGGAAACCAGTTGCAGTGTGACATGTATCAGGAGGTTTCTGTAAGACTTGGCTGTCCATTTAAATGCTAATGTGCACTCTTGGCATACCCTAGGAGTGAAAGTGCTGAAGCAAGCAGCCGCCCTGGAAATTTCAGACTGTTGTTGAATATTCAGTATGCATGTGCTAAGGAGCTCAGGTAGACTTTTCACAACTCTCACTTCCGTGCGCTCTGAACTCTTTGGCAATGTGCCACTTTGTAAAGAACATATCAGTGAAGTTTTGCATTTCCAAGTGATTTTTTATTAAGCAAAACAAGAGGTCGTCAATGACACTTCATACATAAGGTATTTATTAAAAAGCAAACTCATAAGTCCTTCCCTGTTATTTTCTCTTAAATCTCAATCATCTTCAGCTGTGAGAACTGAAAATTATCAATCGCTTAAAGCAAATTTCAAGATTTTGCCTTATTTTCTTACTCTGTATTTATCTAGCACATCAAGCCGAACTAGTATAACATCACTAAGCCTGCAGCAATATGCGGGCACGTGGAGAGGTATTAATAGCTGTTATTGAAGCTGGTGCTTTGAGAAAAGGAAGAAGCTATTCAAAGTCTGAGTTTCCTAGCAGTCAGTTATATCAGAAACTTTTCTTGTTATATGGATAATTACTACAATCTCCAGCAAGTAAGTCTTGGTTTTCAATCAACACATCTACAAAGATCATCTTCCAGGTGTCAGGCATTAAACTGGGTCTGGGGGGTTAATAATAGTAATAATAATAGTACTAATACTAGTGAACACTCACACACTGATTGCCGTGTCAATAACACCATGCAAATGCTTTTTTTTGAGACAGAGCCTCAAGCTGTCAACCTGGATAGAGCGCTGTGGCATCACAGCTCACACCAACCTCCAATTCCTGGTCTCAAGCAAGTCTCCTGCCTCTGCCTCCCAAGTAGCTGGGACTATAGGCACCCACCACAACGCCCGGCCATTTTTAGGTTGCAGCCACCATTGTTGTTTGGCGGCCCAGGCTGGATTCGAACCCACCAACTCAGGTGTACATGGCTGGTGCCTTAGCCCTTTGAGCCACAGGCGCTGAGCCAGCAAATGCTTTATATATACTGCGTCTCTCCTTATTCACGGGCGATACATTCCAAGACCCCTAGTGGATGCCTTGAACAGTGGATAGATAGTACCAAAGCTTAAATACACTACACACAAATTTCTTTTTCCTTCTTCATAATTTCACAAGTAGGGGATTCATTCTACTGTAGATCTTAACAATTTCAGCATATGACAACTTTTACCTTTACATTTAAAGAATGCTCTTTATAGCTTCTCTTTGGCATACTGGAATTGCCAGCATCTCTACTCTTGTGCTTTGGGATCATTTTTAAATAAAATAAGGGTTCCTTGAACACAAGCACTGCAGTACCATGATGGTCAGTCTGATAATTTAGATGACCGAGTGACTAAGGGGTGGGGAATATCTGCAGCATGCAAGATGCTGGAAAAAGGGAGGATTCAAATCCCAGGCAGGATGGGGTGGAACGGCTAAAGACTTCATCATGCTCCTTAGAATGATGTGCAATTTACATCTGAGGAATTGTTTATTTCTAGAAATTCCTATTTAATATTTTTAGACCATCGTGGACTGCAAGTAACTAAAACTGCAGAAAGCGAAACCATGAATAAGGAGGGGCTACACTCTGAACTCATTTAATCCTACAAGAGGGGCGGCACCTGTGGCTCAAAGGAGTAGGGCATATGCTGGAGGTGGTGGGTTCAAACCCAGGCCTGGCCAAAAACTGCAAAAAAAAAAAAAAATCCTACAAGAGCGTAAACACTCTCACATGTATTTATGCATGGGGAAATGGAGGCATGGAGATGATGTAATTTCACAATAGTAACAGAGGTGGTAAGTGATGGAAATGGCATTTAGACCTAGAAGAGTCTTATCCCCAAAACTGCACTCTTAAAACCACTATACATAGGGCCTTTAGCCCACATTCCAGTGACATTTTGAAAAACCATCTATTTCAGATTCCTTTTGATACTTGTAAAAAATAAAAGCCTGCCTTTCAGATTTAAACACCTTGAGGTTTGCCCCATAGTGTGGGGATTTGCTCATATTCAATGTTCCATAAATGTCTGAGGTGTGTGCAGTGTAAGAGCAAAGGTTGGGGGGCCAGAAGAAGCTGAATTGGAAACTCAGCTCAACTGCTTCCTTAAGGCATGAGCTCAGTTTCTTTGTCTACACAATGGGCATAATGATGTTATTGTAAGGATTAAACCCTAGAACTGAGGAAAGGGAGGTTCAGTCACACTGGAACTCTGCCCATCTAATGTAAAGACTCAGGTGTCTTTATACAAGAGCTCCTCCATCCTTTCCCTCTTTCTATTACTTCATTCTTTCATTCAGTGTACTTTTTATTGAGTATCTACTTTTTTCTGGGCTCTGTGATAACAGTAAAGCCAGTGGTGGAGCTCCGACCCTGATTCAGTTTCTGCTACAACACAACAAGGAATTCTTGCTGTGTGTTCCCTAAATAAGCAGCATTGTCATGGTTCTCCACCGGGTTGATGTTTGGCCAAAACTTATTCTGCCTGTGTCAGTGTGGGGGTCTCGGGATGAGATTAACATTTGAGTTGGCAGACTGAGGAAAGGCAATTGGCCTTTCTAATGTGAGTGGGCCTCAGCCAATCAACTGAAGATCTGAATAGAATAAAAAGGCTAAGGAGAGAACTCCTCCCACCTGATTGCTTAAGCCAGAAGAACATAAGTCTTTTTCTGCCTTCAGTTGACTCTTGAGTCGTGAGCCTGCCAGCCTTCAGACCGGAACTTGGCCACATTGGTTCTCCTGATTCTCAGGACTTCGGACACTGTTCAGAAGTATTCTACTGGTTGTCCCAGTTCTCCAGTTTGCTGACTGCAGATCTTGGGGCTTCTCAGCTTCTATAATTCTGCAGGCCAATTCTTTATAACACATCTCCTTGATGTGTTGTGTATCTCCTGTTTGCTCTCTTTCTCTGGAAAACCCTTATATACTCAGACAATCAGCTCTGACTCTACTTTGAGAGTAGGGCCTGCAATCTGTGTCTTAGCTTGAGAACCCCTGGATGTGAGAAAGATGTTCCTGATTGACCTCACCAGTAGAAGGGCAGTACTTTGACATCAGAAAAGTTAAACTCCTGAGTCATGACTTATTTTTGAGATGACAAATGAATGTCATCTCCCTGCACTAGTTCATTTAGACAGCAAACCTAACCGGCCCCAGTTATCCAATCTCTTAATGAGCTTAGTGTTTATAAATACAAATGTAAATATGCGGGGTATTTGTTATTGTTGCGCAATATAAATATATTCCAAAGACAAACGGAATCAGGTGAGAGAGCCCTCCTCAAACTCTTCAAGGACTCCGCTTACTTTACTTTTAGTGGATGATGGACCTTATCTCGGGAAAGCAAGCTTCGGGGATAATGAAGCATTTTTACATTACTTTGCATTGGCTGGAGTTCCAGAGGGCTCCTTCCCCAGGCACCTCATCTCTATTATTACTTCCCTAGGATTAAACATGCAGGTCTGCTTTCCAGCTCTTCAAGGACACTCAGAGGGGCTATAGGAATTTGCATTCTGCTGCTCCACTGTGAAAACACTGTCCTCAGGGCTGTTCATGATTCCTGTGAACTGCCGGTGGTGGGTGCTTGCCATTTTCATCAAAAGTAAGATCAGTAATGAAAGTCACAGATTTTTTTTTTTTTTTGCTACAAGGAGGAGGATCCAGAAAGAGTTTCATTTCCATTTCTTTCCCATGGTAGGGGCATTTGAACAGATAACAGATCTTTTGTTCCAAATACTTTGCACCAGTACTTGGTCCATGTATTTGTACCCACAGAGGTGAGACAGACCTTCAATCAAACAGCGTGCCATGGAATTCTTTGCAGGCAGAGCAGCAGCCTATTTTTCAGTAAATACGGTCAACAAATGGATTATAACACATGATGAGCTATTAATCGAATAGTTCAAATGTACATTTATCACTCACAAATATTCACTGAGTCCTACTGTGTCCAAGCCAGTGCCCAAGGGCATGGGACACAGACACACACACAACCCTGAAATCTTCATGATCACTACTAAGTATATATTGAGTACCTACTGTGTACAAGCCAGTGCCCTGGGTAATTGTGCATGAATACACAAAATATAAAAAGCCATGTGCTGAATGCCTTTGTGTACTAAGTGCTTTGAATAAGCACTTTATGTATATCTTATTCTTTATATCCTCTCAACACCCTGAGGCAGGCATTATCGTCACCATTTTATACATGTGAAAGTGATGTGCAGAAATGTTAACTAATCAGTTTATAGTCACTTATTTTGTGAAATGGAAGAATCAGATCTTAAATCTCTTTCTGAATCCAAGCACTATTGCCTTTTCTTTCTGTGCTTCCAATTTTTCTCTAAGTGGGAAGTCAGAACACACACATATAAAATCCTTAAGAATAACACAGATCTGCAAATGGCAAGTGCCAGGGGAGGGGTATGAAGAGTAAGGGCTAAAGAAACAGCAACTGACACGGGCACTGTTCTACCAAGGTCCAGCCAGGAGAAGGAGAAACCACACCAGGTGCTTTAAGGAAGAGATTGATCAAATGGGTATCCACGCCCTGAAAATGCAAAAGGGCCCGCAGGAAGCCGCTACCACTCCTAGACCATGAGAACAAAGACAAAGTGTTGGAGTTATTAGAACTTAAAAGTTTGGAGCAGAGGCCTTGATGCCTTAGGAGCCAGTATGCCAGCAGGAGGGCGATGACTGGCTGGTGCTGACAATCCCAGGTGTTGAAGAGTGCCCTGGGAGGGTGAGGGGGGAATTGTGAAAACTGCAACCACTGAACAACAGCTGTGAGTGAAAAATCGTTGCGGGCAAATGCAAAGGAATCGGAAGTACCAGGATAAAAGGGAGGCAGGTATAGGTACCGCGTACAAGCCCCCTTCTCTTGCCTTCCAGGTTGCCTCTCGCGCCCCCTATTGGCCAGGCCTGCTCCTGCAACCCTCATTGTTCCTGGCTAGGTCCACCCTTGACCAGAGAGATAGACTGTGCGATGCCCCGCCTTTGCACTAACAAATTAGTTCGTGAACTTGAGGAGGGGCCCCGTGTAAGCAGAGTTCAATCTCTCTCATACTTTCTGCTCCATTAGGTGCCACTCCTAATGAGCTACACTCTTGTGGACTCGAAAGGTAGCCTTGACCAGGCTGACCACGCAGACGTTGGCCAGGCTTTCCATCATGACTTAGCCTCTAGTACTTGAGGCCTCGGACTTAATTAACCCTTTTTAATTTTACTAGTTGCTCTGTACACATTTCCCACATAGACTTCACTCACACTTAGGTAAATCTTTTTGATCATTACCTTTCCTCACAAAGAGAAGCCCATCTCGGTTTATATTTTCTTTTTTCTGCGTTATTATCTTCTGATCAGAATTGCTTACCATTTTTTTATCCCAAATTTTAGATGAAATTCCTGAAAACTAGGCCATCAAAGGGTAGGATAATTATGGCCAAAAGAATTCTCAAGTAAAATAAATCATTTGTTTCTCAAATTTCATATCCGTGCTGGGCCAAGATGAAGTTTTTTCTAGAGAAAAACAAAGGCAATATCAAGAACTATGAGAGGTAACAAAATACCATGGTTAAGGGTGAGGGCTGTAGATGCTTTGCATCCTGCTCTGTGATCTTTGGGGAGTTACTTAACCTGTCTGGGCCCCAGGATTCTCTTATACAGAATGTTGTAATAATAATAGCTATTCTATGGGGAATTATAAGGATTTAATTAGTTATTAGTAACCATGTAAGACAGAAAGCACTCAGTAAATACTAGATAATATTATTTTTGGACAGTTTAAGGATGCTAACTGTCCTTTCAAGGGAAGGATTGACCTATATTCAGAGACGATGTAATTTCTACTTGTTTTAGTTTTAAAATGCTTTTCTTTCTTTCTTTTTTTGCAGTTTTTGGCTGGGACTGGGTTTGAACCCACCACCTCCAGTATATGGGACCTGCGCCCTACTCCTTGAGCCACAGGTACCGCCTAAAATGCTTTTTTTGTATGAAATGGCATGAGCAGTGGATGCAATGAAATCTAAATGTCTTGGCTCGGCGCCTGTAGCTCAAGTGGCTAAGGCGCCAGCCACATACACCTGAGCTGGCAGGTTCGAATCCAGCCCAGGCCCGCCAAACAACAATGACGGCTGCAACCAAAAAATGGCCGGGCGTTGTGGCGGGCGCCTGTAGTCCCAGCTACTTGGGAGGCGGAGGCAGGAGAATCACTTAAGCCCAGGAATTGGAGGTTGCTGTGAGCTGTGATGCCACGGCACTCTCTCCAGGGTGACAGCTTGAGGCTCTGTCTCAAGAAAAAAAAAAAAAAGAAATCTGAATGTCTTAGAACACTGCCATGAAACCCTCCTGAATGAGCAAAAGCCAAGCAACTATTATCTCAGGGGTTTTGGGTGAATACAATATTAATTTATTCATGCATCAAAGATATTTTGGGTGCCACCATATGCCAGACCCTGAAACAGTGCTGTTAATACCATAATGAGTAAGACAGACATGGTTCCAGTTCTCGGAAAGGTGACCACAGTAGGGATTTACAAATAACTTATTTAATTTTATCCTCATAATCACCCAGGCAAAAGGTATTATTATGGTTATTACCCCAGTTTCCAAGAGAAAACTGAAGTCTCATGAAAGGAAATGACCCTCTGCATCACACAGCACCCCAAAATTGGGGTAACATGAGGATATTGCATAAGGACACCTAGTTCTCCCAAGATATGTACCTATGGGAAAATGCGCTTAATAGACATGTACAAAGGTTCACTTTTCTGGAACACATCTGGTTTTTGAAACAAGACTGGGTACAAACTTGGCAGTTTTTTCCCAAAGGGAATACTTGGCTAAAGAATTCAGTAATTGGATCTCTGACTCTCTCACCTCTTCTTATTTGCCCAGTGAGGAGGGGTTGTAAACAGAATCTGGCATAGACTTCCCACCCTCTTTCTGATTTTTGCCCACTCCTTCCCCAGGGGGAGATTTGACTATGCTAATATACTTCTGGGTCTCCAAGAGGGGAAACAAAGCAGATAGTTCTCTTCTCTTTCTATCCTCTTGTTTTTCCCCCATTATCTTTGAAGCAGTTTCTTTTGGGGGATCTTTTGGCAACTGTTTAAGATGACAAAAATGTTAAGTCTCAAAGGAAAGTAATTGTGAAATGATAGGCAAGGTGGGGTCGGTGACTTTATGTATGCAGCATCCCAAACTCATAGTGAAAATTCCTTTAATGGGGTGGGGGGAGATCTTCACTGTGAATTTTTGAGGTAATATAGCAGGTACCTTTCAGACATGCTCTTATACATATTCACAAACATATAGGTACCTGCTATACAAAAGAGGAAATAGAAATTGCCTGTAAATTACCTTTAACTCACTCTTCTCACCCACCTTTTTTAAAAATAACAACGTGAACCTAATTAAAGATAAACAGCCAGGTTAAGTAAATCACTCAAGTCCTCCAACTAAAAACACTGAAGTTCAGATTTGACTCCAGAGTTCTCTGGCACCATCAGTGTTTTTTTGTTTACTAACGCTTCCCAAATTTGATAAAGCCACATTTGAATTCTACCAGGTATTAATAACATTATCCCTCTAAAGGCATCCGTGATCAAGGATGTTTGGGAAATAGTGAATGTACTTTGGGGAGCCACAGTGTATATTTAGCAAATTAAGACTCCAAGAAATCCTGATGAATAGGAGGAAAACCTCTGCTTATTTGGCTTAACCTAATATTTGAGTTTCTTCTCTTTTCCTGGTTTAAACACTTCAAACACTTGCTGTAGAGTGAAGAAAATGGGGCACTGCCATGCATCAGTCAGAACAATGAGAAAATCAGGACAACTGCTGGGCCTGGATAAAAGACATCCCTTTTGAGCCAGGGTTGCTGTCTGGGACAGAATGATCTGCTTAAATCTAGAAGGCAGTGTTAATGACAGTCTTAGGAACAGAAAATGTCATGTAGGGAATAGAAAATGTTCTTTAAAATGGAGAGAGGTCTGAGTGGAAAAGATGTCATTTATCTCGAAGTACCATGCATTTACAGTGTGCAAAGAGGACAGGAAGAGACTCAGTTAAAAAGAGAACCATCAGATGATAATTGCATATATAATAATAGTTGAGTCCTTTCTCATTGTATAGACCAATGCCAATGAGAAAAATTGACTGATTTTCTAGGGTGATCAACCATCCTAGTTGTCAGGACTTTCACTGCAAAAATTGGATGAATTTTGGCCACAATCTGACAGTTGGTCTCCCTATGTTTATTAAAAACTGATCATTTACATAGGTTGTTACTAATACTCAGATACCACATCTATGTGATCTTAACAGGTGTTTAAAGTTCATTTGCTACGTGAAAGGGTAACTTTGTTGTACAGGTAATTGATAGTATAGTTTGGATGTAGAATAAGGCATTCTTGTACGTTAGATGTTTACAGTGTGGTTTGGGATTTATCAGGGACCCATCAAACATTTATTCTTAGCAAGCCAGAGAAGAGGGCAATGTAATTGATATTAGCCCCATTAGTTAGGTAGGGCCAGCCAAAGAGATCTGTCTCTGGCCTATAGGACAGATTCACCCAGGAGGCAGAAAGCACCGAGATTTGAAAGGAATGGAGATTCCTTTGGCAATTGCATCAGCAGCAAAAACAAATAAATCAGTCAGGAGCAAGTTAAAAAGTTTTTGCACAGCTAAGAACACCATCAGCAAAGCAAAGAGACAACCTTCAGAATGTATGCTATGAATCCAAAAGGGGACTAATTACTAGAATCTATACAGAACTCAAGCAAATCAACAAGAAAAGACCAAACAAGTTGATTAAAAACTGGAGAAGAGACATGAATAAAAACTTTTCTCATGAGGACAGAAGAATGGACAACAAGCACATGAAAAAAATGCTCATTGTCCTTAATTATCAGAGAAATGCAAATCAAAACCACCTTGAGATATCACCTAAACCTAGGGAGAATGGCTCACATCACAAGTTCCCGAGGCGACAGAGGCTGGCGTGTGTGCAGAGACAAGAGAACACTCTGGCAGTGCTGGTGGGTCTGCAAACTAGTACAGCTTCTGTGGAAAGAGGGATGGAGGAGCCTCAAAAACCTAAAAGTAGATCCACCATTTGACCCTTCAATCCGATTACTAGGTATCCACCCCAAAGTAAAAAAGACATTTTGCCACACGGACAGTTGCACTCAAATGTTTATAGCCACTCAGTTTGCCATTGCAAAGATGTGGTAATAACCCAAGGGCTCTTCAACACATGAATAAATTAATAAACTGGTATATAAAGAGCATAGAACACTAATCTGCCATAAAAAAGATAGATATTTGCACATTTTGTAACAACCTAGACGGACTTGGAGAGCACCTGCTAAGCCAAGTATCACAGGAATGGACAGGCAAGCATCGCATGTACTCAGTACTAAACTGAAACTAGTCGATGGACCACCATAGCAGCGGTTCTCAACCTGTGGGTCGCAACCCCTTTTTAACAATGAAAATACATCACCGCATTAGGAAGGATGAGAACCACTGCACTATAGGCTCACAAGAGAGAAAAACTCAGTTGGACTCAAAGGAGGAGGAGGAAGGGATGGGGTTCAGTAGGCTCCCGCAAAATGGGTACAATGTATGAGCATATGGCACACTTCCAGGGTGAAGGATGCAGCTACAACTTGGACTTTGACCTACAAATGCAAATTATATAACCTTACTGTAGGTGCCCTCATATTAATCTGACATAAAAAAAAAAAAAAAAGCACTGGGCAGCACCTGTGGCTCAGTGAGTAGGGTGCCAGCCTCATATACCGAAGGTAGCGGGTTCAAACCTGGCCCTGGCCAAACTGCAATAAAAAAATAGCCGGGCGTTCTGGCGGGCACTGTAGTCCCAGCTACTCGGGAGGCTGAGGCAAGAGAATTGCCTAAGCCCAGGAGTTGGAGGTTGCTGTGAGCTGTGTGACACCACAGCACTCTACCGAGGGCGATAAAGTAAAACTCTGTCTCTACAAAAAAAAAGCACCAAGATTTCGGTTGTCGCCACATCCAGAAATTGGGCAGTCACAGAAGTCCATGTTCCAAGGTGAGAGGGATTGACAGCCTACATCCGATTGGTCTGAATAAGTGCAGAAAGGACCTTGGCCCTGAAGGAGAAGGCAGGGACAATTTTGGTTCTCAGGTCATAGAAATAGCAAGAACAGTGTAACAGGCCCATTGTCCATGTGGAGACATCACAGAGGGGTGAGAGGCACCATGTGGACCATCCCGTGAGTCTCACAGCCTGATGTGTGGCAGGCAGCGAGGTGTTTACCAACATAATACAGGCTTATGGCCACTTCCAATGGTGCACGTTTCATATTAAAGTCTTTCTGACTTCAAAGAGATTAAGAGCCCCAGACTCTTTAACTATTTCCTGTTGGGAGAACTGAACATTTAGGAGGGGAGATTGTTAGAACAAGCCAGGGGAAGACAAGAAAAGAGGAAAAGGGATCCACGAATTGCCGGGAGTACCAGCTGCTCATTCAGTTCCCGGTCTAAGAACAGGGAGGCCAGCCCTGAAGTTACAGGACGCTTCTCCCCTCTCAGTGTGTGAGTTACGTGTCCAGAGTATCTGTAAAATACTGCCCTGACGCACATCATCCTCGGCAGCTCCCCCTCTAAGCCCTGCGAGGCTAGGTGCCAGTGTGGGTAGGATTCCTCACGGGACAAGCATTTGGAGATGGTGGAATGTGGACACTGAGCTCCAAGTCACCTGAAATAGGCAAATGTTAAGGCGGTGGTTTATCTTTAGGAAAGAGTAAATGGAGAGACTGGCAAAGCTACCAGCTTTAATCGTTATGAGGTAGGCTCTCTTTTACAATGAGGGCAGCAGTCTGTTTATTTTCCAGTTAACAGAAAAGGATATGCTCTGCTTTATGAAATTTCAGCGTTGGGGCTCATGGTCTGCCTATCTTCTGCACGTATATGAAAACATCTGATTCGCAGCAGGCCAGTGTTGAATTATCATGCTACGAACCATGCCACGATGCTTTAAATCTTACAAATAAAAGTCCTTGTAAAGTCCCTGTTAAAATACTATGTTTCGTACAAGGGCATGTTACAGAACATTTCAAATGACTGAGGGGAAGTAGAGCGATTAATCACTTTATAAGCACCAATTAATGTGACTCAATGTTTTTTGTATCTTATTGGACGATCAATTTTTTAAAATGAAATAAAAATTGCTAAGATTTGCATTGCTATGCTTCAGCTGTTATTCCTTAGCTTCACTGTTTGCTGATTTATATCCTTAAAACAAAGCTCTTACAACTGTTTCCTTTGTTTCAAAATCCAGTTTCTGCAGTCAGCTCTCTGAAAGGGAAGAGCTAGAAACAAAGAAATGATAGAACTTTCCAGAACGGACTCTGCAGACTAAGTTCTAAGTGTGAATTCTTGGACACCACTTTCTTCCAGGTCTTCTTCTATTACCCCTTAGGCTTACCCTGTTATTGAAATATCCTACATTGAGGTTACTTTTGGCTATTCCTTTATTTTATTTATTTGTTCTTTTTTTGAGACAGAGTCTCAAGCCTTCGCCCTGGGTAGAGTGCTGTAGCATCACAGCTCACAGCAACCTCCAACTCTTGGGCTTAAGTGATTCTCTTGCCTCAGCCTCCCAAGTAGTTGGGACTACAGGTGCTCCCCACAATGCTCGGCTATTTTTGGTTGTAGTTATCACTGCTGTTTGGTGGGCCCGGGCTGGTTTTGAACTCACCAGCTCCTGTGTATGTGGCTGGCGCCCTAGCCACTTGATCTACAGGCACTGAGCCTAGGCTATTCCTTTAAAATAGATAATCCCAAGGCTTTACTGTCTTTTTTGCTCTCTTCATATATTTTTCTGGATCAGCTGACACCCCAGACTCTCACTAAAGCTCTCAACTGCCTTCTTGACACTTCCCCTGAGAAGTCTCCAAGGCTCCCTAAACTTGACACATCTAACTCTGAACTGCTCATCATCCGTTTCTCTTTTATTCTCTATTTATAGCAGCACCACCTCTAGATGGCCAGGCCAGAAATTTGTGATTTGTCTTAGACTCTACCCTTACTGCAGACTGACCCTCCACAAGTGTTTCCCATAGTCCACAGTGAGGATCTCACAAGAAGTCCTGACGAATCTCCTGGCAAGCACGGTCCCTGCCCCTCCTTTCCGCACTGGGTGATGTCACTGAAGTACTGGTTTTCCTACAGTGCTAAGGCATCTTCTGGGTCATGGTGTCTTAGAGGGGGGGCAAAAGCAAGCCCCCTCATTTCTTTTTCTCATCCAGATATGAGTTCATGAGGCCAAGCAGAGATGCTTCTGAGGATAGCTACCAAACTTCACTCATAATTATTCTATTTTCTAACTGCAAATATGTTTCTTGATCAAGCTGATCATTCTGAGTTCTCTAAAAGATCCTTCCGGCTGTCACTTTCTCATACACATCCAGAATATTTGAACAGAATTTGGGCTTGGGCTGAGATGTCAATTGTGTATGTAGATAAATGGCATGGGTACCTCCAGGCTCTAGAAAACTCCCAAATATCTTTGTTCACCAGGCGTGGGGCTATGGTTTCAGGTGCAGGCTAGAAACCACTATTCACTTATTGCATAACCGTAGTCCAGGTAGATGCCCTTATAACAAACACTTTGTCATTTGCATGGAGAAGTCAGAAAGGCTCTCTTCCTATGATCCCCAGATGTAAGGCTCTTTCCTAAGCAACCAAACATATTGTTTGAGGTGTGGCTCTTTAGTAACTTTTACCCACTAGAAAAAAGAATTTAAAACATTTAATTTGCATAACACGGTCTTGAAGCAGCAGCAACTTCTCTCTAAGGCTCTGATGAATAAGTGCTATGTTACCCACCAAATGAGAACGTGTAAAAATGTCTCTTGTGCATATTATCTGGTGATTTCACTTGGACTTACTGCTGATATTTTGTTTTTCAATGACTGCCCTAAACATTCCACTACGATCATGAAATGAAAGGTCTAAGAATCTCTTCTGGCATTTTTATATGGAAGTTAAATTGAGTTTTGCAGAAATTCATGGGCCTTTGTATTAACTAGTATGTATCACGTTCAATGCCCCAGCCATTTCACAGCTTTATATAGACTATTTGACTCATAAATTTCCTTTTTTTTTTTTTTCAGATTAATATGAGAGTACCAAGGATTAGGCTACAGTGTTTGTGTTTGTTTGGTAAGGTCTCTGTTGTAATTGTGCCCTGTACCCAGGAAGTGTGTCATATACTCTTACCTTATGCCCACCAGGTGGGAGCACGCCACTTGCCCTCTTTCCTCCCCTCTCCTTCCCTCCTCCCCCTAACTTGAATTAAATCGAGTTTTTCTCTCATATGGGCAACTATTGGTTCATCTACTGGTTTCATATTAGTGCTGAGTACACTGGAGACTTGCTTTTCCATTCTTATGATGCTTTACTAAAGAGACTGTTCTTTAGCTCTATCCGGGTTAATACAAAAGATGTAAAGTCTCCATCTTTTTTATGGCTGAATGGTGACTTATGAATTTTCTAATTAAACAAATGAAAAACTAAGGATGCAATTAACTAAAATTTGACTTTCCTCTAACAATCTCACTTGAATCACAGTACTTTCCCATGGAGGTCATTATGTTTTTCTTTCCTACTCTTGTATCATGTTTAGGAAGCAGTGTCAGCTTTTTTCCCCTTAGATTCTGCTACTTCCTCCTCTTTATCGCAACAATCTCTCATCCTTTTGAAGCCTGTGATTATATGACACAGCCCTGCACCCCATCTCTTCCTCTGTTGGCCCTTTGCCATCTGCATGTTTTCAGGGAACAAGGAGAAGGTGATGTGTCCAGAGAAAATGAATTACACCAGGCAAGCCTGGAGAGGTTGTAGGACCAGATCAGAAGAACTTGGCTGGCTATGTTGAGAACCTTGATCTTTTATCCTAAAAGCAATCAGATGTCTTTTAAGCAGCTGTCTCCAACCTTTTTTTGCATCAGGGGCTGGTTTCATGGAAGATAATTTTTCTATGGACCCAGGGGACGGGGGATAGTTTTAGGAAGATTCAAGTGCATTACACTTATTGTGAAAATTTTCTATTATTATTACATTGTGATATATAATGAAATAATTATATAATACTCACCATAATGCAGAATCAGTGGGGGCTCTGAGCTTCTTTTCTTGCAACAAAATGGTCCCATCTGGGCGTGACAAGAGCTGAAGCTTCACTTGCTTGCCCACCACTCACTTTCTGCTGTGTAGTCCAGTTCCTAACAGGCTACAGACCAACGCTGGTCCGCGGACCTGCAGCTTTTAGGGGTCTTAAAAGGGTCAAATTATATTTGATGTGATTTTTTTAAATGACCACCCTAACTTCCACCCAAAGAATGGACTGGAATAGGGCAGGGACAGATGTGGGGGGCAATCAGAGGCCAGTGCAAGTAGTCAGGGCAAGAGGATGACTGTGACTCCCAGAAAGGTGGCAGCAGTGAAGTTGGAGAAGGGTCAGGAGAAAAAGTGGGCAAAAGATGAGGATTATCCAAATGGGGTTCATGAAAGAGAGAGAGGACTCTAGGGTGATTCCAAGGTTTTTTTCAAAGAGCAACAGAGGGCGTGGTGGTGTCGCTGCCTGAGATGGACGCCACAGGAGGGGACAGGTGTTCCTAGGAGGGTGGGCAGGAGTGATGCCTTGGATTTGACCCCCGTCAACTTCATTTCATCAATTTCAAATTTAAGCCTATTCTATTTCTTATCCTGAGTTTTTAAAAATGCTTTCACCCGGCTCGGCGCCTGTGGCTCAACAGGCTAAGGCGCCAGCCATGTACACCTGAGCTGGTGGGTTCAAATCCAGCCCGGACCCGTCGAACAACAATGACAGCTGCAACCAAAAAAAATGGCCGGGTGTTGTGGCGGGTGCCTGTAGTCCCAGCTACTTGGGAGGCTGAGGCAAGAGACTCGCTTGAGCCCAGGAATTGGAGGTTGCTGTGAGCTGTGATGCCACAGCACTCTATCCAGGGTGACAGCCTGAGGCTCTGTCTCAAAAAAA
>CAUYRH010113932.1:0-31929 GCA_963574655.1 Perodicticus potto | reverse complement strand
GCCTCCCAAGTAGCTGGGACTACAGGCGCCCGCCACAACGCCCGGCCATTTTTTGGTTGCAGCCGTCATTGTTGTTTGGCGGGCCTGGGCTGGATTCGAACCCGCCAGCTCAGGTGTACGTGGCTGGCGCCTTAGCCTGTTGAGCCACAGGCGCCGAGCCTTTTTTTTTTTTTTTTTTGAGACAGAGCCTCAAGCTGTCACCCTGGATAGAGTCCTGTGGCATCACAGCTTACAGCAACCTCAATTCCTGGGCTCAAGCGAGTCTCCTGCCTCCGCCTCCCAAGCAGCTGGGACTACAGGCACCTGCCACAACACCCGGCCATTTTTTGGTTGCAGCCGTCATTGTTGTTTGGCGGGCCCGGGCTGGATTCGAACCCACCAGCTCAGGTGTACGTGGTGGCGCCTTAGCCCGTTGAGCCACAGGCGCAGAGCCTTCCATGCAAAATATTATGTACATTAAATAACATAACAGTGGTAACAATGCAATGTCGATTTCCTGGGAAGCAGACTCTGTGATAGAAATATACAAGCAGGAAGCGTATTTATTGGGCAGTGCTGTCTAGATGAGGACCAGGGAGAGTGGAAGAATGAAGCAGGATAGACAGAGCAAGAAGTTGAACTCTATCAAAGTCCCGACAAATGTTGCAGTTGATCCCTTGAGGAACCTCTGAAGTTGAGAAAGACCCTCAAAGTTGTCTGAATTGAGGCAATGGCCAGTCTTTGGATATCTGCCGCCCCACAAACATGAACCTTGAATTAGATGACTCGCTTTAGCCAGGGGCAATTTCCAGAGAAGAACTTAGCAGAGAGCAGCCAATTACCAATAGTCCCAGTAGCTGAGGGAAGGAGTGCTTCAGTTTGAAAATGGTTGGGGGACTTGTGAGTAGCTTCTGTTTTTTGTCCCCATTTAACAGATGCAGAAATCAAGGTTTGCCCATTGCCACGCAGCTGGTTGAGTAGCAGGATCAAGATCGGGCCAAACCTGTCTAGCATCTGGAGCCCAATTCTGAACCAATACCTAGAGTATATTAAAGTTAGTCCAGGCCACCTTTGGACTTGCCTGGGGTACTTATTGAAAATTCAGGTTCCAAAGGAAAAAAAAATTCAGATTCCTGTATTTGATTCTCAGAGGTTATGATTCATCAGGTTTGGGGTGGTGCTGCTAAATCTGATTTTGCAAAAGCCCTCAACCTGAGTCTAATGTACTATAAAGTTTGAGAACTGTGCCCTGTGTGCCTGCCTCCTGCTTTTTCTTTAAAAAGTTGTATTTTACACACATAAGAGTATATAAAACCTATGCATGCAGTTCAAAGAATAATTATTATAAAGTAGGTCCCCATGTGACAACTACCCAAGAAAGAGACATTGTCAGTCAGTGCTTTGGAAGCCTCCCTGGTGACCCCACCTGATCACTGTCCCTTCCTTGTCTTAGAGGTAGCTTTCAAAGATAATGGTTTGATGCATGGAGGAGTAGGTGGCTCATTTTAATTGCTGTTGCAGCCTCCTGTATAAAGCCTGTATCTTTTGCTGATTTATATCCTTTAGAGTGCCGAGCACAATGCTGAAAATATAGCAGTTGCTTAGTAAATATCTGTTGGCTAGATTGGGGGAGGACACCCCCAAGTAACAGTGTGAGGATGGCATTGAGAAGAAGTGGAAGTGCTCTACCAGAACCCGTGGCCCTCATGGGAATTCTGCCTTTGTTTTTATCTGCGTAGTCTCTGCCTGGTGCTTTTCTGTTGTAGGCAATCTGAAATGTTTTCATTCCCCTGTCAAATTAATTCCTTTCTGTGTCCCATTTCAGAATGCCGAACTGGGGAGGAGGCAAGAAATGTGGGGTGTGCCAGAAGACAGTTTACTTTGCTGAAGAGGTTCAGTGCGAAGGCAATAGCTTCCATAAATCCTGCTTCCTGTGCCGTGAGTATACCCCAGGCACTGCTGTTGGGGGTGAACACCAGGATGGGGCCTGCCCCCACAGGCTGGGCCTGTCAACACCCGAGGGAACTGGTCCCTTGGGATGTAAACAGTTTGACATTTGGCTGAAGCGCAGCTGGGGAGGAAAACACTTAAGGGCCTCTTTGTTCCGTTCAGAAGCTGCTTTCTGAGGGATGAACTGGCCAGAGCTGGTGGGGGTGGCAGGCGTTCAGGGGCTGAGAGCCAAGCTGTGAAGACTTGGTTCGGAAAATTTTCCACTCGGCTGTCCCTTCTTTCTCTTACTGCCACAATCCCATCATTTCAGAATAAGACACTTTTAGCGCAAAAGTGTCCCAAAGCTTCACTTGCCTTCCGACCCAAATTATGCCTTGTTAAAAGGCAACAGAGGCCACGACCTTATGATGAAGCTGAGTCAGGAGGAAGAGCTGGGCTCCTCCTTCCTCAGTCCTCTGTGAACTAGCCCACTCACTTCGCTGACTTCTCATTCCTACCAGATAGCCTGGGAGCATAACCGCTCTCAATAATCCAGGGGAAGATTCGCTCCAGTCACAAGCCAAACCGAGAGAGGTCAGGGGGACCCAGGGATCCTGACTTGATGCTGCTGCACTGGTTGGTACCTGGGCCAGGTGATGTTTCCAGGATGTGGCAACTTGGAGAAGCCTCTTTTCAGATTCCTAAATGATGTAGTTCATTGTGATCAGAGCAGAAGGTCTGAGTTAGAAGAAGAGGCAACTTCAGTAACACACATTTTCATTAAGAGTGGACAAAGAGTGGAAGGTGGTAGAATGTCTTGGTTAACCCCGAGGTTTCAAAGCCAGTGTGATCAGGGTTTGAATCTGAATTCAATTTTTATTATCTGTGTGATAAGGGACAAGTTACTCAAGTTCTCTCTGGTAGAGTTCTCTTATCCCTATAGTGGAGGTAATAATACCCCATGGAGTCGTTGTGAGACTTAAAATGAAAGGAACTTGTAAAACAAGTGAAGCACTTAAAGCAATTGTGAATGCTCCATAAATGAGAAACACTCCCTTGACACACACACTGTTCAAGGATCTCTAGCAAGGTGCTGTGGTGCAAAGAAGATCGCACAGGGGGCTGAAGTCCATTCTGCATCACACAGAGCAATGTCGGGAGATCTGAGGCTTTGTTCCCCAGGATTTGTGTTCCAGAATAACATCCAGGAGAGGGAAGGCAGCCCTGTTCACTGCATGTGCGCCACATCTCTACCTGTTGCTGGGCAGACCAGCTTGAAGCCACCTGACACCCTGTCCAGCCCAGCCCCAGTGACAACCCCAGGGCTGTGTCTGATGAATGGAGAGTAAACAGGGTTTGGTGAGCTTTGTTGGCTTCCAGCCTGCAACGGAGGCCAGAAGCAACAAGGTCTTGTTATCAGCAGTTCGCTGCACTTAAGAATGTACAAGTTGTTTATTTTTTCAGAAGACATAAGAGAGGGCTTGGTGCTAGCTGGAAAGAAGTTCCAGGCTGATAGGGTCCTAGCAACCTCTCTCTGCTGTCAAATGTTGCTTAATCCTTGACTAAGAGGGGCCAGCTGTGGCGATAGCACCCACAGTCCTGCTGGTGGAGGAGCCGTTGGTCAGAGGGAAGTCGGGAATTCAGGGGGTGGCAGAGGAAGGAAGGAGCAGGGCCTAGGGCAGGGTGTGAGGGGGTATTGAGGATCAGAGGCAGTTGCAGAAAATCAGGCTGGGGAACAGGGCTGGGGGTATGTTAGGTATAACACTGCCCGGAACAGTTTCATTCTCTCTGGGGTCTTCTGGCTAGCACAGTTCCTGGTGTCAGAGCTTCATGTGGACCGCTTAGCACCAGACATGCTCCAGCAGTCTGAGGCATCCACAGCTTGCTTTGTCTTAGTGCCCAGAACAGTGCCAGGCACACAGTGGTTTTTTTTTTTTTTTTTTGAGACAGAGCCTCAAGCTGTCACCCTGGAGAGCGTGCCATGGCATCACAGCTCACAGCAACCTTCAATTCCTGGGCTCAAGCGAGTCTCTTGCCTCCACCTGTAGCTGGGACTACAGGCGCCTGCCACAACGCCCGGCCATTTTTTTTTTTTTTGGTTGCAACCATCATTGTTGTTTGGTGGGCCCGGGCTGGATTCGAACCCGCCAGCTCAGGTGTACGTGGCTGGCGCCTTAACCTGTTTAGCCACAGGCGCCGAGCCACACATAGTGGTTTTTGACAAAGATTTGTTTATGAGTGGAAGGATCATTATTTCTCCTTTTTAGTGATGTGGGTGATAAATATCCAGCTTGAATTCAGGGCAACCCACAGAATCAAAGGACTTCCTTCTCCTAAGGAAGGGAGCGGCTAGCCAGGGCTTGGGTCTGGGGGACATTAAGTACCATCTCCCTGTTGGCTGAGCCCTGGGTGGGTGCCCAAAAGTTCTTCTTACTATGCAGTTCCTTAGCTCTGGATTCTACTTAGCATCCCTGCCCTAAGCATCTGGATGGGCCGGAGGAAGATAGGATGATATAATAGGTACAGTTAGGAGAGAGCCAGTGCAAACCCTGGGCATGGCCTTTGACCAAGGAGCAAGCAGGACTGCAGCACACTCCAATGGTCTCAGTAGGGGCCGCCAGTTCCCATTAGTAGACAGTGGTTCAGAGTCTGGTAGGAGAGCTCAGCTCTGTGGCTGGGAACCTCCCCACAGCTGTGTGCCTGTCTCTGAGCTATAACCAGCTCCCTCCTGGGGTAGGTCAGGGTTGAGCAGCTATAGAAAAGAAGAGCTCATCCACCCTATTCATGTGGTGAAGGCTGATGGAACAGGGGTCAACAGAGCCGGCCCCTGCTTCTGGCCAATTATGTCTGTTTGAACTTCTTTTGTGGGCCTTGGTTTTTCTTCTAGAAGCAGAAAGAATCACTCTCCACTTTCAAGTGGGGTGAGGGACTCTGACCTCTCCCCTGGGGAAGCCTCTTTTGTGTGTTTTCAAACAGCATCATGAGACATATGGAAATAGATTTTCCCAACAAATGCCCTAATCCAATCTTTTGTGGCTTACCATGATCTGGTAGAAACTTATTCAGGCCTTCCTACACAGTTGCCCTTGACTGAGTCTTTGTTGGGCCTTACAAGTGAGCTGAAGATCCCCAACTGCATCACCTACAGTTGGGGTGGAGGGTCAAAGGGCCAGCATGGAGGACTGGGCCTCTGAGGGAACAGGAGGCCAAGGCAGAGTGAGTGGAGCAGGGAGTTCTTCAGCAAGGGAGCCACATGGAGGGTGTCAACTTATAGGCCCTGATGTCTCCTCTGGGCTCAGTTCCTGGGTTTCCTGTTGGAAAAACCAGACAAAAGAGATCTCCATTCCCCCAACCACACTTATCTCCACTTTCTGCCTTCCTTGTGGTCTTGGAATTCCCCGTTCATTTTGGGTTTTACAAGGAAACAATTCCAGCAAATTCCTGACTTCCCACCCTAGAAGGGAATGTTGGAGTTCTTGGCCTATTGTTCCCTCTCCTTTCTTCCTGGGATCCAAGCCCCAGGGGAAGTGATGGGAAGTTCCATATTTGGGCAGCCCAGAGTGTTGGAATGAGCCGGAGATCTCCAGGGCAGGACAAGAGGGTCCTTATTTAGTCTGAAGTTTCCAACCTGGGGCTCAGAGCAAGGGAGAAGCTGCCAGAGGACCCTTCAAAGGCAAGAGCATGGCAGCTGCAAAGAACCGAGTTAAGAGCCTTCTGTGAGGGAGATAAGAGGCGTGGCTTCTCCAGTGTTTTCCCTAGGTTTCTATTTCAGAAGGACATGTTTGCGGATGCAGTCTAGTTGGGCACATTGAACTCCAATATTTGAGGAATATCACAGAACCAGATTAGGGTAACTGAATGAGACTTAAAGAAAGGTGAATTTGAGTCTCTTGGGAGGAGTATTTGGGGGAATGCTCTCTTGAGGCCTGGGCCTGTCCCTCCCTTCCCTTGTCTCCCAGTGATACTAACTTTATATAGACTAATAAGAGTAGTCGACATTTATTACAGACCTGTTATGTGCAGGGTATTGTGCTAAGTAGTTCACATGTAAGACTATATTTGATTCTTACTGCGCCTTTTGGGTTGGACATTGTCTGCATTTACAAATGAGGACATGGAGGCTGGAAAGGCAAAATAATTTGTATAAGATCACACAGTTGGAAAGGAAGAGAGCTGGGATTTGATTCTGCATAATTCCACGTGATCCCAGGCTCTGAATGTTTTACTCTGGATACCCGGGCACAGCTTCCATCTGAGATTAATAGGCCCACCGCCTTTTTAGCCCATCCCAGCCTCATGTCTCCTACTGTAGGTGTCAGGAAATTCTTCCCTATCTCTTCCCATAGCTAAATGATTTCTGAGACGAGAAACTTCAAATCTTATTGTGATTAGCATGACCTACAACTCATGTCAAAGTCCATCATGTGGGGCACCTAATAAACATGAAACTTTTCTTCTGGGTGTTTTACTTCACCTGCTTCCCTCCCTCTTGCCTCCCTCTAGTATGCACAGATTATCTCTTCTGGATTCCATTGCTGGAGGCAGGAAAACTCTGCCCTTCTTCCTTCCTGTCTTTATTCTCCTGTGGGGACACATGGTCTCTGTCAAGGACAGAGTAAAGAATCTCAACAAGAGATTCTTTAATCTGTGGCTTAGGGTTAGCTTAGGCCTTTGCCTTTGAACCTGGGGTACACTGCAGCCTGAGGAGGTACAGGGGCGCAGAGCACTAAGGGAGACACATATGGATTCCTGGAAGAGGTGGCTTGGCCGGTACCCTGGAGTTAGACATGCAGCTCCCATCCCCCTGTCCTCCAGCCCACTGGCCACTCCACCTGCCTCTATGTCTTTACTGTTTCTGAAAGATCAGGGTATAAGGTATGCTAAGTGTCCAGAGAGCTTTGGCTGCAGGGGGCTGCTTGCAGTAAGCAAGCAGCTCACCCTAGCTTCAATGCATCATACCTGCTTCCCCTCCACAGTGGTCTGCAAGAAGAACCTGGACAGTACCACTGTGGCCGTGCATGGTGAGGAGATATACTGCAAGTCCTGCTATGGCAAGAAGTATGGGCCAAAAGGCTATGGCTACGGGCAGGGTGCAGGCACGCTGAGTACCGACAAGGGGGAGTCACTAGGCATCAAACATGAGGAGTGAGTAAAAACCCTTCTATCTTGTTATTGAGTTTTCTCTCCCTACCCCTGGATTACACATGGTTTCAACCACTTTTGCTGGAGGTTGCTGTGAGCTGTGACGCCACAGCACTCTACCAAGGGTGACAAAGTGAGACTCTATTTCTAAAAAATAGTCACAGAACTTCTGGAGGTGCTGGGGTTCAGGGGTACTGAAACAGACTTCTCTCTGCCTGGGGTGTACATCCTATATTTGTATAAGGGTCAGAGCTGGGAGGGTCCCTAAAATTTACTTCATCGAATAATTTCCTCTTTTTTTAGATGAGAAAATCAAGCCCAGGCTCAGTGAGTTGCCTGGGCCCCATGGGTGGGGGAATATCTGAGCCAGACCAGGGCAGCGCCATTACCACAACCATGTTCTCAGCCCTGTTACCTCTCACCCCTGCATGAGGAAGTCATTTCCCTTCCTTGAAAATGTCACAGGGTGTCACTGAGTCCCCTTATCCCCACCTCACATCACCCCTCCCCGGCCTCTGACCTACTGGTAAAAAATGGCTATTGGCAGTCAGCCTGGCTAGCTCCTCAGCCCTAGGAGATGGACGGAAATGAGAGATGAGTGACCAAATTTCAGCCAAGGTCATTGCCCCAGTGGGAATGATTTTTCAGCAGAATTTCTCCTGAAAATAATCTGATAATAGACCAGCTACAGGAATAAGGGGCACAGAAGGGCAATTCTTAGCAAATGAGGTGTCAAATGATTCTAGTGTTTTAACTGGAGACTGGGGGAAGTATGATGTTTAAATGAAAACAACATGGTGTGGAGTCTTGGTTTGTCCACTGTAAAATGAGAGATGACCCTAGAGGCCCTGGTGGCCTTAACCTTTATAACTCTGGTAGAGAGAGCTGCTCCCTGCCCTAGCATGAGATGAAGGTGGGGCCTACCCTCCCAGTGCCAGCCTCTCCTGTATTTGTCAGCGTAAGTTGTCTCACGCTATGTCCTCCCCTTTGCAGGGCTCCTGGCCACAGGCCCACCACCAACCCAAATGCGTCCAAGTTTGCCCAGAAGATTGGTGGCTCTGAGCGCTGTCCCCGATGCACCCAGGCAGTCTATGCTGCGGAGAAGGTGATTGGTGCTGGGAAGGTAAGGTGGCTGCTGGGCATGATGGGGAAAGGGGAGGGAGACATCTTCCTGAAATGTAGATTCCAGGACTTTGCGAGTGTTGACCCTACCTCTGCTTAGGGCAACCTGAGCACTGGGTTTTAACCCCTTCCCTTGTAGAGGAGTGACTGGTTATCCCCATGGCTTGGTTGTCCTGTGCCTTCTCTCCAAGGAGCTCATATCATCCATGAATAGTAACATCCCCAGCACCAATAGACTGTCTATGAGCAATTCATAGGGAGTTGCAAAGATCAACTCTAGTATTGAGGACCACAGAGTCTAAGGATGTGTCAATGGGTTTAAGAGGGTCCACAGATTCCCTGAAATTATACACCGAGTTTTATGAGAACATATCTCTTTCTAAGAAGATGGCCATAGCTTTCATCAGATTGTCAAAAGAATTTGTGATTCCCAAAATGTTAAGAACTACCTCAAAATATACTTTGTTTCATGGGATGTGGGATATCCCAGAAACCCATTCATATACCCCCAGGGCAGAGATTTTTCAGGGTTCAGAGCCTCTTGGGAGGTTTTTTCAAACTATTTATAATTGCCATGCATGTCCTTGCCCCCATGAATTCCTGATAATAGCCCTAATCACCAGTGCACTGTAAGAATCACCGTAGCAAACCAACCATTCTAAATTGAGCTGATCACATTCCTCAGATAGGATGTAGTGAAGAAAAGGCAGGAGAATCTTGCCCCAGAAGTTTGCAGCATCAGTTGAGTAGTCAGAAAATCACAGAAGAGGTATCTTCAAGCTATGTGGCCAGAGAGGATTTCTGGATCATCATAGGAAGCCCAGGATGGAGCAGTGACTTGGCCAAGTTCCACAGTAAGCTGTTGGACAGCTGAGCCTAGAGTCTACCTTTGGCTCCCCTGGATTTGGGTCTTGGCTTTTAAGGCCTTTGACCTTGAGGAATGTGGTCAGGGAAATAGTTTGAGGAACTGTCACTTAGGCCAAATCTAGACTATAGCACGCTCTCAACCCTCACAATCACAGTTGGAGATGGGTGATATTAACCCCATTTTACAGATGGAAAAACTGAATCAGAAGAATTAAATAAGTTGCCCACATCTGTTAGCTAGGGAGAGTTAAGTGAGGATGAAGCCCAGGTTTGTCTGACATTGACGCCCTTTTTCTTATTGCTCTTACTTCTGTTAACTTCACTTGGGGCCATTTAACCCTTTGAACCCTTTTCCACAGCTGGAAAATTGGAAGGATTGAATCCCAGCTAAACCACCACCCATCCCCACATTTCCTAGCCAACCCCTCCCTTTTAAATAAACTCATTCCCTTTGCTCACTCATACAGCACTTAAAAGTACTCCCAGCGTTTGATGAGGAGCTTGGACCCTAGATAACCTGGTCTGAATCTTAGTTTTGCTATTCACTAGTTGTTTGACCTTGGGCAAATTTAACCTTCCTGAGCCTCAGTTCTGTATCCAGTGGACCTGGATGGTGGAGCAAACCATGGTTCCCTGACAATCAAGGTAGATTTAAAGATCAAATAAGATAATGCCATGGCTGGGCAGGGTGGCTCATACCTGTAATTCTAGCACTCTGGGAGTCTGAGGCCTGTGGATTGCTTAAGCTCAGGAGTTTGGGACCAGTCTGAGCAAGAGCAAGACCTCCATCTCTACTAAAAATAGAAAAAACAGAGGCAAGAGGATGGCTTGAGCCCAAGAAATTTAGGTTGTGGTGAGCTATAATACCATGGCACTCTAGTCAGGGCGCCAGAGTGAGACTCTGTCTCAAAAAAAAAAAAAAACCCAAAATATTCAACTGGGCCTGAAGTGGTGGCTCATGCCTGTAATCCTAGCACTCTGGGAGGCTGATTCAGGTGGATTGCTTGAGTTCAAGACCAGCCTGAGCCATTTTTTATCTCTAAAAAATAGCCAGATGTTGTGGCAGACTCCTATAATCCCAGCTACTTGGGAGCTTGGGAGGCTGAGGCAGGAGGATTGCTTGAGCCCTAGAGTATGAGGTTGCTGTGAGCTATGACACCAGGGCACTCTACCAGGGGCAACAAAGTGAAACTTTATCTCAAAAAGAAAAAAAAGAAAATGCCTGCATTATACACAGTGTAGTGCCTAGTATGTGCTCAACATAGGTCAGCTATGGTTTTTATTATTGTTGTTGTTTACTTTTGGGGTTGTGTGGTCAGAATGAAGATTGCAATTGATTAAATGATGAAAACAAGAGATATTAATATTATTACTAAATTGGGATTTTTTTCCTCTGTCTCACCATGAGAATAGGAAAGTATAAAACTTACTTAAGAATCACTATTTCCAATGTTTAGACAGAGTGTAAGGTAAAGTTAAAACTGTACTAAGAAGTAGGATAAGAGAATTTTGCATTCAAGTAGAAAACTTAGGAGAAGCCATCACCTCTCTATTGTCTGGGTCGAGAAATACATTGAGAGGCTCAGCGCCCGTAGCACAGTGGTTATGGTGCCAGCCATATGCACTGAGGCTCGTGGGTTCAAATATGGCCTGGTCCTGCTAAACAACAATGACAACTGCAACAAAAAGTAGCCAGGTGTTGTGGTGGCGCCTGTAGTCCTAGCTACTTGGGAGGCTGAGGCAAGAGAATCACTTAAGCCCAAGAGTTGGAGGTTGCTGTGAGCTGTGACACTACAGCACTCTACTGAGGGCAACATAGTGAGACTCTGTCTCAAAGAAATACATTGAAAAGCTGGGAGTACTTTTAAGTGCTCTGTGAATGAGCAAAGGGATTTAGCTAATTTAAAAGGGGGGTTGGCTAGGAAATGTGTGGTTGGGTGATAGTCTAGCTGTGATTCAGTCCTTCTCCAGCCTGGGGAGTTTGGGTGGCAGTCCCTGCTTTATAGAGAAGGAAACAAAGGTTGAGGTCATACCCAGTGATGAGGGGAGGACTGAGACCCATGGTCTGCCTATTTCAGCTTTCTGGACCCCTCCAATATTCTTTATACAAGGAGGAGTCACCACGTGGGGTCAGGCAGCCAGGAAATCCAAGGGGATCCAGTTTCTTTCTTATCCTTTAGCCTGGGCGGCTGTGCCGAAGGAGTCTCTTTGTCCTTAAAAGGCCTTGTTTTGTCCTGGCTGCTGCCTGCCTCTTGCTTTTCCTGGGTTTAGCAGATCTGTCTACAATCAGCCTCTTAGCCTGCTCAGCTGTTGCTGAAGGGAGTTGGCTGCTGAGAAGTCTTTCTGTGCAAGGTTCCTGGGCTGTATGTAAACATGGGCCCCACATTCCCCCTAGGAGGCTATTTGCCCAGTGTTGCCTTGGGGAACCTCTTAGAACCACATATGGTCTTCTGTGGCCCCTGGAGAAAATACACTCCTTAGGTCTTTTCCTGCTAAAATCAATGCATTACACAGGTCCTTTCTCCTTTCAGAGTAATACTAGACAACACAGACTCAGGGCCTCCCCCGTGTCAGGCTCTGTGCCAAGCACTTCACACTAATGACATTATTTAATGCTCACAGGCAGCTACCTAGTGAGAGAGATAACCCATTCTCAGAGGGGTGATGGCCTTTGGGTAAATGAAACATCCAGTTCTAGAATTTCAGATGCCTGGCTGATTCAAGAGAATCTACACTACAAATGGCTGCTCTGCCTGGTCCTCACATTTATTCTATAAGGTAGGCAGAGATGCTTCCCACATGAGGAACCTGTGAGGCTGTTTAACCAGTAAGTGGCAGTACCAGGAAGAGTCCAAAGCCTTTGGTCATCCCACTAATCCACAGGCAGGAGTTGGTTTGGGAAGGCTCATCTGGCCCCACCTATGGGGAACAGATACCTACCTTGGCAGTAATCCCATCCCTTCGCCTGCCTTTTGTGGATCGCTGGTAACACTAGTCATCAGGCCATTACAGCGCCTCATCGAAGATGGTGTGAAATGGTGTGTGGTCCCCAACCTGCTCCCTCTACTTCTTGGCACCAAGGGCCATGTCCTCCCTGTGGTACCAGCTGAGCATACTTTAGAAGCGTCTTGGGCTTGTCCTCTATGATTGTATCGAGGGGAGTGGGGCTGGAGGTGGTGGCTGCATTAACTGTTTCCTTCCCTACCTAGTCCTGGCACAAGTCCTGCTTCCGATGTGCCAAGTGTGGCAAAGGCCTTGAGTCAACCACCCTGGCAGACAAGGATGGCGAGATTTACTGTAAAGGTGGGTGGTTTCACTTATGAATGAGGGTCATGAGGCCCAAAGGGGTAGGAGCCCTAAGAAGTTAAAGCTTTGCTGAATATAAACCAATTCCTGGCCTTGAGACCTGAGAGCCAGAGCATCTAGTATGACTCCTTCATTTTACAAATGAAGTGTCTGGCACTAGGGGTGGGGTATCTTCAGTGGGAGGGTGGGTGGTGTGGCTAGGGGCATAGGAGCATGCCCTTACCTCTCTACTCTCTCTGCAGGATGCTATGCTAAAAATTTCGGGCCCAAAGGCTTTGGTTTTGGGCAAGGAGCTGGCGCCTTGGTCCACTCTGAGTGAGGCCACCACCGCTTGCTGTATCCTGCCCACTCCTGTGCTTTTCATCTCCATTCCCGTCCCAGCAGCCTTGGAGCCTCTGGGATGCCTTCTCTCTCAGCCCTGCCACACATCACTAATGACTTGAACATTGTCATCCGGCTCCCTTTGGTCTGGGGGTCTGCCTGAGGTCCCACCCGCTAAGGGCTCCCCCTTCCTGTCATCTGACACCATCACCAGTAGAGGACGTCAGTGTTTTTGGTTTGGGTGAGACAAGGCTGCCCTCTGCTGGCTTCCCACACCTCACCCCACAGACCTCCATTTTTAGCCTCCTAGGCTGAGTATCCATCATCAACTGGCCAAGACTTGTGAGCCCACATCTTGGAGCCCAGAGGAGCAGCAGCACTAGGCCTGGAGGGGGAAGGAAGCAGGACCAAGATGAGATAGAGGAAGGCTAGTGTTTATTGGATCTGTGGGGGAAAAGATGGGTTTCTTGGTGTCCTTCAGAATAAGGAGTCCCAGTTCAGGGTGTCACTGTTGGAGGCAGAGAGCTGTGTAGGCAGGATTGTAGGAGGCTTCTCTAGGCCACATGCCCGTGAATCTGTAATGCAACTTGCGTCCTCCTACTTAGTTGGAGGGGAACTCAAGTTGGGATATTGTCTGACCTTCCCAGAAATGCTTGGTGGGGAGATCCTAATGAAACAACTCTAGTATACATTTGCATTTATCAGGGGCACACATCTCTGGAGAGTTAGTTCTGGCCCTGACCCTGGGTCCTGAGGCTGCAGATGGAAATTTCTACCTGTCCCAGCACAGCCTAGGACTTTCTGTTCTTGACACGCTTGCTTGACCATTAGATGTGGAGGAAGGCCAACACAACCTCAGTCTTCATCCAGACACCCCTTCTCTCTGCCCCCACTCCTCAGGACCTTCTCTGCAACCCAAAACCCTGCCTCCTCCACTCCATTCTTCTCCAGGGACCCAACTCTGACCATGTCACTCTATCCCTTCCAGGCCCCAGATCAGGAGCAGTGGAGGGAAGGGGCTGGTGACTAAAAGGGTGGCAGGCATAGACTATATTCAAGCTGATTTCTCATCTGATCAATAAAGCTGTTTAGAACAAAATCTGGTGTCTGATCCTGCAGTCTTCTGTCTGGGGAGCACTATCACTCCTCTGGAGCTGGAAGGGAACTTGATGGGAGCAGTAAAATTAGCAGGAGGCCAGTTGGAAATGAGTCAAAATGGATTTGTTCTGCTTTTTCTTGAGGACCAACTACTTCTTGGTATTGATCTAAATGAACCACACTCCCCACAGTGACATGACCAACCATATACCACCACTTTGCCCTATCTGGACTCCACCCCCACATCTGGGCTTGGGAGCCGTGTGGACTTTCGACTTTGAGGGGCTCAGCCAGTTCCCCAAAATTGTACTCAGGACTTCTACCAGCTTGGGAAGCCCCAGCAAGAGGGAAATTCAGCCGGAGGTACTTCCGTGTCAAATCTGGAAAGTTCACTTCTCCCTAGGAGGGGTAGGGTGGAGGGGCCTAGCTCAGCCTGCCACACTGTGGGGCCTCAGCCTAGTCCATGGAAGGCCACATTTTTTTTGAAATAGCTCATCTGAGGGGTTGCTGTGTTCTTTCTCTTGGAGATATCTGTCGGATGCTTTGGGGTTGGGTTTTTCTGCTTCAGCCCTTCTTGCAAATGTGCACCCACTGTGAATTTTGAAAACAATGATAAGCAGCTGCTTTAACAAGTCCTTGCATACAGATGAGCAGACCAAATAGTGGCCTTGATGGGTCCCCTCCTTGATTCTGGGAGAGGCCTGCATATGTATGAGACAAAGCAATGATGCAGCGCAATAGGAAAGTGCAAGGTGATAGGTAGGAGAACTGGATAAGGCCAGAGGAGAATACAGGCCAGGGTGAGCACTGGCTGGGAGTTCTCCAAGTGGGGTTAAGGTCTCCTTCGTTTGGTGTGCCCTCTAGCTCCTGCACAGGGCGTGGCCTACAGGAAGTGGTGGGGAAAAGGTTTGTGTGGGGAGGATGGATGAGTGGTTCCACAAGCACAGGTGGATCCTCCTACTGTTCTGGGAGGGACCTAAAGGAGAGGTCAGGATGGCAGACTTTGGGGCACAAAGCTGGGAAAGGCTGCCCTCTACTGGCTACTCGGGCAGGCCTCTCGGCGCACCATCCTCCTAGCCCCTGCTCCACTAGCTGTCCTGCTCCGGGACCACAGTTCTTCTGGGGCAGTCTCATAGTGGGGAAGGGGCCTAGACGCACCTCCTGGGAGTGAGAGCCGAGTAGAGACAGAGGGCTGGAAGTTAGATGCGGTTAAGGCTAGGAGGTACCCTGTGGGCAGCGAAGGGTGGGACGAGAGGGCGCGGCGAGGAGGGAGGGGCACCCAGAGGCTGGGGTGCACTGGGAGAAAGAAGGTTCGCAGGCATGGAGAGCGGCCCAGTATCTGCAGGCGCGGCGCTTGCGCTGTGCCACGAGACAGCAGATGGTGCTGTGGGGTTGGGGCAGAGGACAGGCTCTCCCGTCCGGCGCATCTCTTACCCTTCTCTCCCACTGGGCCCTGAAGACCCTTAGCCACTGTGTGCTCCCGCGCACTCATCCCTGATGTTAGCTTCTCCCTGGAAAGACTTGCGCAGAGGCGAGCAAGGATATTTATGTCAATTCAGGTATTTCTTTTCTCGTTTCTGTCATCTCTGAACAAAGCGTCCAGGGCGCCCCCAGGAGAAAGCATTTGGTAGGCGCAAAGCCCAGTTGCAGGAGTGGTCGTGCCCTGGGCTCTTTGGGTGTGAAGGGAAAGAGCTGGCCCTTCTGATGGGAGGCAGACCCAGCCCCCTCGTGCGGCTCCTAGACACTTAGCAACCTGTTTGGGTCACCAGAAAGGCTGAGAGGGATAGGGAGACCGGAGGGAGGCAGACTAGGGGAGTGAGGACAGAGATATTTAGCGGAGCCCCTGCTAGGTGTGGGAGTGACCTCCGAATGGAGGGCACAGAAATTCTTCGAGGGGCAGAAATCCAGCGAGGCGCCGTCACCACGCCCAGATCTGGTGAGAGAGGTAGGTGGGGCAGAGTGAGGAACTCGGATCAACCCCCGCGGACTCCGGCCCTGCCCCCCCGGCCCCGCCCCAAGCCCGCCCCCTTATTTTGAGTCCGAGGAGGAAGCCTTTTAAAATAGATTTCCAATCCCACCCTCGGAGATTCTGATTCAGTTGGCTGGGGTGGGGCCTGGGAATCCGTATTTGAAAGACTCCTCAGGTGATTCTGGCGCTCAAGCTCAGCCAGGCTTGAGAACCTGCGGTCTAGTTCAGCTGCCCAGCCCGGCCGCTACCGGTCCGATGGGACAACCCAAGCTTAGCGCCCCGCCCGGCGGCTGCCTCTGAACAGTTCTAATGATTAGAGAGGACTTCCTGGAACTTCCTATTTCTGTCCCCTAGAGTCATCCAAAACAGGTCTAAACCTTCTCTCAGCGCTGGAGAGATTCGAAGGCAGCTGCCCGGCTGCCTGTCCGCTCCTCCCCTGCACAACATGGCCTGGCCTTTCCTTTCCGTGGTTGCTGATAGGGGCATCTGGGCGATCAGTTAGTTCATTTCATTAGCTGAGGAGGAAGAACACAACCACGGGGTGCAGACTGTCCAGGGGTCAGAGAAACAGACTGGGAACTTAAAATGGGTCAATGTGGCAAGGCAGAAGCAGCTCCCTCTGAGAAAGACCCTTACCTTGCCTGGGGCCCTGCTCCCTCCACGCTAGCTGCTTTTTGGACATTTTGGCAACACCATTCATCCATCTGTGCATTTACTGTGTGCCATAGACTATTAGAAAACCCTAAATGTATTGACTCATTTAATATTCACAAAAAGCCTATGACATAGGTGCTATCATTATATCCATTTACAAACAATCAAACTGAAGCCAAGAACCAAAGACTTAATTTGGGCAATTGGCTCAAGGTCAAATGGCAGAGCCATTTGCAGGCATGGGACCTGGACCCAACCGCAGGCAGCTGGGTCCAGGTCCTATCTCTGCACCCTCATATTAAGAAGAAACTGGTACATGCTGGGAGTATGAGGAGTGATGCTAGAACAGTGAGTAGGACCATAGCAATAGCTAACATTTACTGAGCACATACTATATCCTTGACACAGTATAGATGCTGTCCCATTTGATTATAACATAAGCACTAGGAGGGGGTTATATTATCTGTTTATCATAGAAGAGGAGACAGATCCAGTGAATTTTTAATGACTTACTCAAAGTCCCTGGCACGTGGTGGAACCAGGATTGGAACCAGCTGTGTGACTTTGGGCCATCCTCCTCCCTTCTGGGCGTCAGCTCCTCAAGTGTGAAATGAAGATGTTGGCCTAAATTAGACCTAGGGAAGTGCTTCTCAAGGTTTAATGTGCTTATGAATCTCCTGGGGATCTTGTTAAAATGCAAATTCTAGTTCAGTAGCTTTGGGTGGGGCCTGAGATTGGGCCTCTCTCACAAGCTCCCTGGGGAAGGTGGTGCTGCTACTCCTCCTGGGATCACACTTGTGCAGCCTGGTTCCAGGGGACTCACCCCACTCTGATTTTCTGCATTTATGGGCCTAGGAAGACTCACCCCAAAGGCCACGGAAATTGAGGAAGCAGATTATCATGAACAAAGCCCTTAGTGGGCATTTCTCATGCCTGGACAAATCCTTGGTGCCTTTTCTGAAGCACGTGCCCCTGAACCTTCTCCATTTCCACTTTGTTGACCTCAGCTTGACTCTTCCACAGAGTATAAGGGCTTGGTCCTGGGCCAAGGGTGATTGTTGCTCCCTATTGGAGGAGTGAAGAGGAGTCTATAGTCCTGCCTCCAGTGCCATGGGACTGGGGGAGGCAGTCCCATGGCAACCACACTGTCTGGTCCTTTAGGGATGTTCACAGATATTCCTCTTCTGAGCACATGGTAAAGTTACTTTTCTCCTCCTTCCTTGAATTTAGATGTGGCCTCTAATTGAGACCAGAAGTGACTCATCTCTTTTTCCAGTTTCAGAGAGGGTGGCAGTGATGTCAAGACAGAACCTGCATTAACTTGGATCTGTGTGTACCACAGTGAACAGAACCTCTCCTGCTGCCCAAATAGGACATAGGATATGAGGGGGTCAATCTTCGTGGTGTTAAGTTATTAGGTTTGCGGGGAGTTTGGTAGTGCAAAATAACCTAGTCCATCCCAACTAGAATGCTAATATCAACAGTGGTGTAGTGCTATCACCTTAAATAGGCCATACCTAGTACTGGGAGACTATGTTACTGCAAAGTCAGAATTGTGGCTTGTCAAAGATCTAACACTTACCTCTGGGACCTTCTTCAGCAGGAGGGAGCATCTCCTTGCCAAAGATAGGAAGGGATTCCCTGAGGATGAGAACTCTAATCTCCCCTGTTGCCAATCCCCATTAAGAAGAGAGCTCTGATTCTGCAATTTGCCATATCCCAGACCCTAGCCTGAGGCCTGGATCATAGAATACTTAATTCACACACAGTGGACTTACTCTAAAGTTCCTTTCTATGAATTTTCCCACCATCCCATCTAAGAACAGGCTGTGATCTTCCCTCTTCTTCCTCGGCCCCTCCACATGTCTGCCTTGAGCTACATGTTAACTCTCTTTGGCCCCAGTCCTAGACTGGACAGCTAACAGCCTTCTACTCTGCCTGATTTCAACAATGACACTGCATAGGAACTTCTCTGCTATTAAAGTAATACTCACGAATAATAACATTCATAAACTCTCACTATGAAGTATTTGAAAATCAGAGGCAAGCAGGAAAAAAATCATCCATAATCTCCTCACCTACATGAGAAAGAACTATTACTAACACTTTTACCTTTCCTTGTAATCTTTTTTCTCTTTGTATTCTCCTTCTTCCTGTTATTTTAGGGAGATCCTACTAATGTCTGCTCTTTAGGAGAAGAAGGAAAAGCCATCCACAAATACAGAAAATGTCAGAGCTAGAAGGGGACTTAGGAATCCTCTAATCACCCCCCTGCCATTACCAATGAGAATCCTGCTTTATACTAGTCTGGGTGCAAATGTGTGAAAAGTGAAGACAAATGTCTGGGAAAACCCACACCAACCCAAGTTACTGTTGTTCTTGTGCTAGGAGGGACCAGAAGAGTGGTAAAAAAGATATTACCATGTTATGAATTTTTTGTAATAGAAGTTCATTCAAGTACTATTTGCATTTAAAGCACATTATTATTAAAAGAAAAGAGAAGCTATGGAACAGAAAGCAATTGCTACGTCAAGGGTTGCACAGCTATTAATATTACTGGTAAGTTGGTTGAGGCCACTAGTTCCTTGGGCATTAGCCAGTCTCCTGGTATCCTTGCCTCTCCACCCCAGTGTCCCCAGGGATGAGGGTCATTCCAGGGCTGCCCCTTTGCTCCTGCAATATGGGCACCCAGATGCCAAGATGGCATGGGAAAAGGGAAAATTCTGCAGGCCCCAACCTGACCTCCCTGCCCACAAGTCCAATCACTGTCAAACCTTAGCTGGGATCAAATGCCTTCAAGTTCAGACTCAGCTCCATCAGAGAAGGGCAGTGGGCGCTCTCAAGACGAAAGGGATCCCTGATGAATCAGGAAAAGTTATTGGGCTGGAAAATGATTAAAGGGCTGAGCGTGGGAGGGGATTTCCAACAAGATAGCCAGGCCCAGGAGCAAGCCTGGGCTGGTTGGCTGCAGGGTTGCTGCCCACTTGAGGTCTGTTGCAATGGTGCCCATAAAACCTAAGTCATTAGAGACTTATAACCATGGCTGTTTTTTTTTTTTTTTCATGTTTCCCTTTAAAAAAACAGATCCGAGGAAACCCCAAAGCCCTAGAACAAAGGGCTACATCAAAGAGGTTCCAGCAGGTCAGGAGAAGTCTCAGGGAGAGGTCAGCAGAAGGGTGGGTCTCTTTACCCCCAGGTTTCCAGGGAGAGAAGAGCAGGGAGATTGGAAGGTGAATGCAAAGCCCTAAAGTAGGGGTGAAGGGAGTTGGGCTGTGGACAGACCCATTTTCCTGCCCTGTCTAGGTGAGGAGAAGATACTTGGCCTGACAAATCCAGGAATGTGGGACAGGTTGAGGAGAGAGTAGCAATGTCCTTCTTTACTTGCCTGTGTAGGGAGTTCCCTAGCCCCCATAAACTAGTCATGCTTTCTTGCAAATCTGTACCAAATTTGCAAGATAGAGGTAAACAGCCTCCTTTTTACAGATAAGGAAACTAAGGTCAGATAGAGGAATTGATTATTCAAGGTAACAAACACCGAGTGTTACAGCTGGGGTAGCAGTGACCTGTCTCCTAGCTAAGTGCACAAGTGGTTCTTATACATGTGCATCAGAATGACCAGAGGGCTTGTTAAGCATGGATCACTGGGCTCCAAACCCAGAGTTTCCACCTCAGTAGGTCTGGAGTGGAGCCTAGAATTTGTTCTTCTTCTTTCTTCTTCCTCTTCTTGACAGAGTCTCATTATGTTGCCTTGGTAGAGTGCAATGGCCTCAGAGCTCATAGCAACCTCAAATGCTTGGGCTGAAGCAGTCGTCTTGCCTCAGCCTTCCAAGTAGCTGGGACTACATGCTATTTTTTTTAGAGACAAGGTCTCACTCTTGCTCAGGCTGGCCTCGAACTCCTGAGCTCAGGCAATTTCTTCTACCCCACTTCCCAGAGTGCTAGGATTACAGGCTTCCACTCCCTGCCCTAGAATTTGTATTTCTAACAAACTCTTCCAGTGATACTGATGCTGCTGGTGTGGGACCACACTTTGAAGACCACTCACTGCTGTAGACCCTTGCTATCTAAAGTACAGTTTAGTGAACTAGTAGCATGTAATCCTTGGTGTTACATGGAAGCTTCTAGAACTGCAGAATCTCAGCTCCTATCCCAGACTTACTGAATTAGAATACATTTATAAGATCTCCAGGTGATCTGTTTGCACATCGCCCGGGGATAATGGGACACGTGCCAGTGAGGTACCTACCTTTTTCTCTATGTTTCCCAGAGGGGTGGTAAGGACTGTGGCTGGAGCCAGGGGAAGGAGGAGAGAGTTCAGTAGGTGAGGTCAGAAAGTAAAGGGCTGATCTTGGAGGGCCTTGTAGGTGGCATCACCGTCTTTGGCTTTACTCAGAATAAGATGAGAAGGCTCTGGCAGATTTTGAACAAAGGAGTGACATTATCTTCAGTTTTAAAATTTTTACAGTGTTAGGTTCGGCGCCCGTAGCACAGTGGTTACGGCGCCTGCCACATACATTGAAGTTGGCAGGTTCGAGCCTGGCCCGGGCCAGCTAACCAACAGTGACAACAACTGCAACAAAAAATAGCCAGGTGTTGTGGCAGACACCTGTAGTCCCAGCTGCTTGGGAGGCTGAGGCAGGACAATCGCTTGAGCCCAGGATTTTGAGGTTGCTGTGAGTTGTGATGCCACAGCACTCTACTGAGGGTGACATGGTAAGATTCTGTCTCAAAAACAAAAGAAAATTTTTTTTTACAGTGTTAGTATATGTTCATTTTGTTAATAAAATTGTCATCAATTCTTTTTTAGATTGAGTCCAACAATTTATGACCACTAACAGAATTTATAGTAAGAAAATGTACTGTAGAAAACTGAAGCTGTGTTACTTCTCGCATCTCTCTGAGTCCCATTCTTGTCTCTATCCCACTTTATTCCCATTTTCCTTTCTATCTTGTCCTAGGTAACCACCCAGAATGGGTCCTCCTCCTCATATGGCTCCCTCCTCCCACTACAATGTGGGGTGGCTCAGACCTACCTAGAAACTTTTCCAGCATACTGTTTCCTGGGGCTGTTTTGTAATCTAGCTGGTTCTAGTTGGACTCAGATTGACTGACAGTGCAGATCAGCCTTCCTTTTGGGGTGGGCAGAGGAGGTGCCAGCTCTGGGCTGCTACCAGGGTACATTCTGTCCATCAATGCAGTCAACAAGTCAATAAGGATTAAGTAAGTATCACTGGGGCCCAACACTGCTTCAGCTGAGTATCCCAAAAGGCTGGGATAGAGCTTCTGTTCCCAGAGGAGGTATAGATATTTTATCAGGAAGGGAGTGCCAGCACTAGCCCCCTATTCACCTTGCTCCCCTGGTGCTGGAATGTTTCTTTATTCTTCTTATGGCCCAAATAATCCAAGTTGGGCCTGAGCCTCTCCCAGATGAGGCTACCAAGCAAGATGCCAATTCTGGGGAAAGATTCTCAATGAGTCATCTCCTCTACTCCTAGGAGGTCATGAGACTTGGCTGCAGGACTCCAGGTTTCCAGGACCTATCCCAGCCACTAGAAAAAAGTGGCAGTGCTGAGAACTGGATACTTAATTGGTGAAGACCCTTCTAACAATAGAGTAAGCCCCTACTGAATTCCCTCCTATGGCCCCTTCTTTGTCTACTCACTGTTGCTAGTCAATGTTTGTTCTTTTTTTGCCTCTGTCCTCTGACCAAAAATCTGGCATGCCTCCACTCAGTAAGCTGAAAAGAAAAGTGTGGGCTGCAGGGTCAAAAAGGGAACTATGTGTACTCAGATGTTTATGTAGAGGAAGTGTTGGTATCATCCAAAGAGCCTGGGCCCTGTTAGTCACCATACATTCTCATCCTGGCTTTGCCATTTACAAAGATGTGTGACCTCATTTAGTTTACTTGACCTCTCTGAGTTTCACTTTTTCTTTCTTTTTTTGAAATAGAGTCTCACTTTGGTCACCCTTGGTAGATTGCTGTGGTGTCCTAGCTCACAGCAACCTCAAACTCTTGGGCTCAAATGATCTTCTTGTCTCAGCATCCCGAGTAGCTTCGACTACAGGCACCCACCACAACATCCAGCTATTGTATATTTTAGAGATGGGTGTCTCACTCTTGCTCAGGCTGGTCTTGAACTCATGAGTTCAAGCAATCCACCTGCATCCACCTTCCAGAGTACTAGGATTATAGGCGTGAGCCACCTCACCCGGCCTAGTTTCCTTTTTCTTAATAACACCTATCTGCCTTAAGAATGTAAAACATGTGAGAGGGCTTCATAAACTTTAAAAGTCTACAATTGAAGTCCCAGCTCCTCAGGAGGCTGAGGCAAGAGAATCGCCTAAGCCCAGGAGTTGGAGGCTGCTGTGAGCTGTGTGACGCCATGGCACTCTACCGAGGGATAAAAAGAGAGACTCTGTCTCTACAAAAAAAAAAAAAAAAAAAGTCTACAATTGAGAAGGAGCCTGGAACTAGAGAGGGCATAAGTGAGTTCCAAGCCCAGTGGAGGGTAGCGGGTACTGATAGAGATAAAACAGCGAGGGGCAAAGCCTGGTCTAGAGCCCTGTTTCCTCAGGGAAAGAACTTTCAAACATGGCAGGACTGTGCCAGCTTGGTGCACTGCGGACACTCCTATGGAGGGTGGGGAAGAGGAGCCCTGGGAAGGCATGACTGTCAGACAGGCCGAGACCGTGGGGGAGCCTCACTCAGGGAGGGCTGTGGCCACCTTTGGCTCCCTTCACTGCTGGCCTCTAGGCCTCAGGAGACACCTCTTCTTTACCTCTCTGCTCTTAAGGCAATATCTACTCCCTCTCCTGCAGGGGCATTCTGGGAGTTAAGGGCTTCAGGTGAGCATGTGCCTAGGAAGGGCTATGTCCTCCACCCCCTCCCCCACAACTGGGCCCTCACTGTGCCCGTTAAGTTCTGCTTATTGGACAGGAAGATGGAAACACAAGGTGTCCGTACAGGAAGGTCTTATTATTGTGATTATTATGTATTATTAGTCCCATAATAATCTATTATTAACACGTGGATGAATAGGCCCTTAAACAGTGGGCTTGGAGGAGCTGACCAAAATGGAGCAGAATAAGGACCTAGGAGAGCCATCTTCCAGTGTCTAGCCTAATGTCAAGGTCCCAATCCTTCTCTAAAGAAAATAAAACTGGGGAAACAGAAAGAATAAAGCCCAGCCCCCTCCCAAGCAGCGCCTTCTCCAATCTAGGAGTTGCGCCCTCCTCTTTCCTCCCCTCTACTACCTCCCGCTTCGTCCAAGGCCTGGGGGAGCTGTGGTTCTGAGAAGCGGCAGACCGCAGGCCAGAAGGCTTGGGCTTGCTGGGTAAGCGGCCCCCTCTCGGCTCCAGCGGTCCCGCCTAGCGCCCTGCGCCTCCAGTGAGTGCCGGAGCCCCCACCGCGGCCCCGCCCCCAGGGGCCCTACCCGAGCCGGTGCGCGGCGCGGAGGGGAGGGCTGGCCGGGGCAGGAATGCGCGGCGGGCGGGCGGCGCAGGAGGCGAGCGGCGGAACATGTAAGGGCACATCCCGCAAGCTGCCGCCCAGCGCACACACAGAGCCCAGAAGAGCAAGCGGGCGGGCGGCGCGGCTCACGGGCCGGGGACGCGCGGAGACACCGGGCAGAGGCGGGGCACGACAGCTCGGCTGAAGCGGGGCGGCGGCGCCGAGCGGGCAGGGGCACCAATACGCAGCGCCCGGGCAGCGGTGTCCCGAGGGCCGCGGCGCGGGCGCACGGGGCAGTCAGGGCGCCGGTGGGCAGGGCGCACAGCCAGCCAGCCCCAGGTGCCAGAATCCGGCTCTGCGGAGCCGGGAGGGACGTCGCACCCGCCGCAGCCTACCGCTGTCTCGGAACCGCGGGGTGCCCATGACCGCCGCGGCGACCGTGCTCAAGGAGGGCGTGCTGGAGAAGCGCAGCGGGGGGCTGCTGCAGCTGTGGAAGCGGAAGCGTTGCGTGCTCACCGAGCGCGGGCTGCAGCTCTTCGAGGCCAAGGGCACCGGCGGCCGGCCCAAGGAGCTCAGCTTCGACCGTATCAAGGCTGTGGAGTGTGTGGAAAGCACTGGGCGCCACATCTACTTCACGCTGGTGACCGAGGGCGGTGGCGAGATCGACTTCCGCTGCCCCCTCGAAGACCCTGGCTGGAACGCCCAGATCACCCTAGGCCTGGTCAAGTTCAAGAACCAGCAGGCCATCCAGACAGTGCGAGCCCGGCAGAGCCTTGGGACCGGGACCCTAGTGTCCTAAACCACCAGGCGTACCATCTTAACCTTCATGCTCCCCACCACTGCTGGTGCTTGGAGGTCATGTCAGGTAAGTCCCTAGAGGACTGAGCCCTCTGTTTCTCCTTCCTTCCCTGCTCTTCTTTACCTACTGAGTCGGGGACCAGCATTCCACTTAAAAGCCCGACAATCCTAGGGAAGGTTCCTGTGGCTGAAAGAGATTAGGGACCCAGGAGTCTGAACATGTGAGGCTTGGGCCAGTGGCCTACTGAGACAAGCTGGATCTTCCCTGGGGCAACAGGCGGGTCTTGAATGTGACCCAGGTGTCTGAGAGGAAGATGAAAGCCCTGGGAGGAGACCCCAGAGTAGGGGATGGGCCTTCCCTCAGGTTGGTTCAACCCTGACTCAGGTGGAGGGCAGCTGGCTGGCCTGCACAGTTCCCCAGGTTGTAGGCCTCTACCCCAATGCAGAGAAGCTTCTGAACTGGTTTTCTGGCTGCTGGGTAGAACCAAGGGTGGAGATGAATGATAGAGAACTACCCTCCTTTCTAGGATGAAGGACTGTCTTAGACTTTGAACGTGGAATTGATGCAGAAAGACAAAATCCCTGTTAGCAAAGGAGTCATCAAGGGTTGGGAACCCAGCCAAGGAGTCCCCGCACCCAGTGGCGCCTCAATGGTAGGCCTTGGCTGAACTGGGTCTGAAGGCTCTAGCTACCAATTCTTTTTCTTTTTCTCTTTAAATTATTATTTAATTTATTTCCATATAGCCTAGGTGTGCAGTATAGCCACCCATTCTTGACAGTAGGTTTGGGGTCCTAGGGCTGAGCTATGGAGAGAACAGAGAAGTTGGCAGATGGGTAAGCCAGGCCAGAGGCTAGACCACAAATGCCAAAAGGGGTAGCCTGGCTGTCCACCTGCCCATGAATGTCGGTCTAGGCCTGGCTGGGCCAGAGGAGGAGAAGCAGGAGGAGGGAATGGGGCACTGGGGCAGGATGGGGTTGTGAGTTGTTTTTTGTGATGTCCTAATCCTCCATGAGCAGTAGGCAAGGGTGGGGGTGGATTTGTGGTCAGGAAGGCTCAGAGGAGGGACCAGGAATAGAACTTAGAAGCCCTGGCTCTCAGCCTTGTCCGCTCTTCCCCAGATGCCACTCCTCCCCATGGGAACTAGGAGTAGAGCTAAGAAGGGATTTATACCTCTCTAGTCTTAATATCTTTAGTGGGAACCTATATACCCCTCACCCCCACATACTATCTCACCTGCCTGCAGGCCTTGTCACCTCAATAAGTAGAGAGTCCAGTGAAACTGGGGGCCCCATTTAGTGCCCCCTTTGATCCTGGACTCAGCTCCCTCCCACATTGTAGTCAGGGTTAACTGAGAGGCTAGAGGTCAGGCACACTCCTGCGCTGAGTTTCGATCCACATTGATCCCATAGCCTTAGGGAGGCCTAGGAGGAAGCAACTTCCACTGACTACAGTGTGTACAATACTGTTTTCTGTGTTCATGCTGATATGAAAAGGGCTGGGTAGGTCTGGTATAAAACACCCAGCTCAGTAGGTACTCTTTGCCCCAGTGTTGTCCTTCTGTAACTGGTGTTCTTTCATGCCAGCTTTCCTGCCCCCTTTGGCTGGAGGAGCACCCATGACTGTGCTTCATGTGGTGAGGCAGAAGCCATGGACATTTGGAGGAGGCACCGGAGCTGAGGGAATGGACGGAGCCCAGGCAAGAGGGCAGAAGGCCTTGAGGGGCTGAGGATGAAGATTCAGCCCTTCCATACTCTCAGACTCTCGGAACATGCCCAGCTCGGGGTGGTCTGGCCACAGCTAGCCTCATATAGCATGATGGAGAGCTGGCATCAAAGCCCCCTTTCTGCTGTGGTCCTGCCATCTGTCTTGCAGACTGCTGTTACCCCCCTGGCTTTGTGCCATGCCTGGAGGAGGGCATTCCCAAGGTGGAGAGAATGGCAGTAAGCCAATGCCTCAGAACTCAGAAGGCCAGCCTGTTACCCAGAGGAAGAACTATGCTGGGACAGTCTCTGGACTCACTTTAAGAAGGGGGGAGCTGCTGGGCCTGAGGCCCACACCTGGGGGTCTCCTGCTGCTTAGGTCCTTTTGGGACCCCCACCCATCCAGGCCCTTTCTTTGCACACTTCTTCCCCCACTCTACCCATTTTCCCCCCACTGTGGTGTTAGGCCTGGAAGTGGTGGGGGTGGGGGTGGGTTTGGCCATTACCATTTCATGCCTATCCCAAAATGAAGATGCCCTGCAAAGGCATCTGCTGAGTAAAATTCTTTACACACAGAGATCCATGGCTTGGAGCATCTCTCTCTCCACCCCCACTTTCCCAATCCACAGCCCATTCTGATATCTCTAGCCTGGGTAGGTGGAGACATTGCAATCCCAGGATTTCAATCCTAGGCTTGCCAGTAGTCCTAGGAAGGAGAGGCCTTTAGGCCTGGACTGAAGGATGTCACACTGGCCAGCTTCGTCCCCATAGATTCCTCTTCTACAGAAGGTCACCCTGCCCCTGCTGTTGTGGGAGGACATTCAGTTTTCTGGGCAGAGCTTGTCTCCCTGTCCTTTATACACTCAGGCTTTATGCATTTATACAGTAAGGTTTTTTTACTGGACAGTTTAAAAGGAATAATTTCAACACAGGGGAAACTGAGATATAGAGAAATGGCTGCTCTGATGTATACAGAAAGTACTGATGAGGTAAACCCTGAGACTTTTCCGTGTTGCGTTCAGTAGTTCACTCTGCCTTCCTTTGCTCCATTAGTTAAAACATGTCAGACCTTCCCTGTTGCAAAGCAGTGGCTTACTTCATAGTCTCTCTTAGCAAGGAGGCTGAGCAGCCCCCTTCAGCAACTTAAAGTCTCTTTAATAACTTCTTTGTGCTTCCAACATGTTTTATTTCCCTTCAGATTTTTCTTGCCTTCCAATCAAAACTCTTCTTTCCTATGTCTCAGTCTCTCAGAGTCCAAAGGAACATCTTGCTCATCTGATATGTGAACTACATCTCCCAATTGATTAAGAATTTATAAATTACGAAGGAATTTTTACAAATAACTCATTTATTATCATATTAGGTTGTACAGCTGTTCTGGGATAGTATAATCCTACCATGGCAAATAAGCATCTTGCATGTCAATGCTGATCAGTGCTAAGAAAGATCTGGGCTAACTCAGAGTGCTGTGATCAATTGGTAATATCTGCCATGGGCTTTGGAAAAAGGTGGGGAGAGTGGCAGCACTTCTATGGGAGGTGGAGTGGGTAGTGGTAGAGAGAGGGTGTTCGCCACCCCTCTCTTGATTCAGGCTATGTTAATGGGAAAGGGTTAGCATCTCCATCCTTCTATAAAATAGAATCCTTCTTTCAATCAAACCAAAGGATCACCAACAAGGGGTATTACAGACATAAGGAAAAGAGATATCCAGGCCCTCAGGGATGGAGTGTTTGTGAGCAGGTGACATTGGGAGACAGGGCACATTTATTCAGTAAACTAAATGCCTCTATGAGCTGGGTGCTGTGCTTGGCCTTGGGGATGCAGAGAAAAAAACATGACCCAATCTCTGCCCCAAGAAGCCCAGATCCTGCTGGGGAGATCAGTCAATGCCAACTGGTGCCAATAGAGCTGGCCATCAGGAGCCAGGGGAGCACTGGACAATACTTCCTCTGTCCAGCACCAGGGAGCTTCTTGGAACTTGGCTGCAAAGGGCAGAGGGGGGCACAGCTAGCATGAAACAGGGGTAGGGGACAGGTGGAGGGGATAGCAGGCTCCGGTTTCTGGCACTCCCTGCTTTTTTGGAACACCCAGCCGTGTCAGTTCAAAGTATGCTTTGGTTCTTACCCAAACCCAGATTTGGTTTCTCCTCTTCTTTGGAAAGTCCCAGCCTCTCTGAAGAGTGTGCTGCTCTTAGACCTACAGCACACACCCTAGAAGCTAGTAGCTCTCAGTGCACATAAGTATAGGTGGTGCTTGTTGCAATGGATGTTATTTACTATCATATGTAAAAGCCCATTAGCTGTCTGAGGGTTCCAAGAACTCTCCCACCACAGAGGTCTGGGGTTCAAGACCAGATTTTTTTTTTTTTGAAGATATTATACATAAACTCTTTGGGGAGTCCTTGCCATATCTGATGGGGCAGAGGGGACCCACTTCCTGAGTTCATGGATATCCTCACTGCTCTGAATTTCTAAGAAAGAGCATAGGCCTTCACCCTAGGAAGGCTTGGCTGGACCACAGGGCAAGTCAAGGCTTCTTTGGGGGCATAAATAGGCTGTAACAGTGCCAGCAGACATGCACGACATGGAAAAACTTTGCTCAGTTGGTCTGAGGATGCTGTGAGGCCAGGGAGGAGCTGTTGCCACCAACTCTCCCCTTGCTCCAGCAGCCCTGGCCTCACCCCAGCCCAATACATGAGTCATCCATGGGAAAATGAGACAGGGCAAGTCTCAGCTGAGCAACTGGGAGTCTGATGAGGTGGGGTGGGGAGGCTGAGGGGAGAAGGGATGGGCTTGTTCTGGTCAGGGTGAACTGGGGTTGGGAGCTGAGGCTTTGGCAAGAGTGAGCCTGTTGCAAGGGTGAGAGTACAGACCAGGGGGAAAGCCAGAATGAGAGTTTGAGAGCTGGAATTGTAGCAGGAAGGCATGAGGGCACATCTACAGAACATTATGGTATGTAATCTTGAAATCTGCTGGGGCTGTGTAGGTGCTGTGGGCAGCTGTTTCACCAGGGCCAGGACTGGAGGACCCTGGCCAGACTGTGCCTGGCTGTGTGCCAAGCTGCAGTGTGGCTGTAGAGATTGGCACCCTTCAATCTCCTATTCCAGTCTGCCACTGTGTTCCATCCAGAATGCAAGTCATTCTTCTGCTAAAATTCTGAAGTGTTCCATCCAGAATGCAATTCATTCATTCTTCTGCTAAAATTCTGAAGTGTTCCATCCAGAATGCAATTCATTCTTCTGCTAAAATTGCTAGTAGTTTCACCATTGCAAGGGGAGGAGGCCAAGCTCCTTGAAAATGCCTGCTGCCCTCAATCAGGGCTCTCTCTTTAGTGGTTGAGACTCCACACGCTCCATATCTTGGACCCTAGCATTCAAACTACCCCCATTCCAGGACCAGCGAAGGCTGCTTCACACTTCCAGGCCTAGGTGCCCCCATTTTCCCTTCACATTTCTGTATAGCTGACTTAGCTGTCTCTTCCATGTCACCACCTCTGAGAAGCCTCTCCTGGCTGCCTTGCCTAGAGGGCAGGCTGAGTAACTGCTCTCCCTCGTGTGCTGCCATACCTTCTCCATTAGTCACACTGTGTTGCAATTGCTGGCTTATGTGTCTGCTTGTCCAACTTGACTGGTCAGTTCCTGGACTTACCATTTGTATATTCTTGGTGCCTCAGAGTATCTGGCACACAGTAGACTCTTAGTAATAATAATGGCAAAAGGTATATAGTGTTTACTGGGTGCTGGGCATTGATCTAAGAACCATAAAATTGTTAAATCATGTAATGACCCAACAACCTTTTGAGTTAGGTGCCATTATTACCACTCCTATGTTTTATATTAAGAGAATAAGGCCCAGAGAGATTAAGTGACTTGTTTGGAGTCACACAGCAGCTCATAAGTGGTAGAGCCAGGTCAATCTGATCACAGTGGGACTCTAACCCAATACCAATTAGATTAATTCTTTTTGCACCAGTGAATGAGTGAGTGAATGATTGAGTGAGTGAATGAATCCACCATTTTGCTGGGAGAAAGGAGCACAAAGGCAAGACAATCAGTGAGGATAAAGCACTAAGGAATGGGGACCATGAGAGGGCAGAGAAGGAAAGGATTTGTGGGCCGTGGAAGATGGTGGCTTTGTGGAGAAAGTGACTGGAACCAGGCCCCTAAACGAGGGAACCCAGGAAAGTGTCCCTTGGGCTGGGAGGATCTGTGCAGGAATAGCTGGGAAGAACAGAGGGACTCCAGGTTGGGAAGGAGAAGTGAGAACTCTGAGAGAATGAGTAATGTTCCAGGCTCAGAAATTTGTTGCTGCTTTGGTCTGAGATGCTCTTTTTTCTTAGGACCTGAGTGCAGGCTCACGCCAGCCTGCACAGATGAGGGCTGAAGAATTGGCAGCCATGGCCCTGTGTGGCAGCTATCCTGGTCCCAGAGGCCTAGAGGGAGCACTCATGTGCTGGCAACCATCCTAGTTGGCCTGGGATTCTCCAGTTTCAACACAGAGAGCTCCATATCCTGAGACTCCCCTCCACCCTGGGCAAGCTGAGATAGCTAGCCCATGCTACCCCCTCCCTTGGGGATGGGAAGCCTTACATTTCCTGGCCTCTTGATCTCACCAGTCTGCTCTGCCCATAGCACTCAGCCTCCCTGCACCAGCAGAGTCAAAGCCTGTGGGCAACAGGTCTGCAGCCCCCAGGGATCACCACCCCTTGACTCAGGCTCTGTTGGTTTCCTATCATCTCAGAGGAAAGACCCAGGCTCCCAGCTGCAGGGAGGTAAGAGAACTCAGGGTCTTTGTGGGGTGCTTCAATCAGCTCTGGGGCCTCTACTGGAGGAAAAATGCAATTCAGTTCTATTCAACTCAACCTCAGTGCTTTATTAAACACAGAGCATTTGCTGCTCAAGGACAGGTAATTGAGACAGACATGGCAGCAAGGGAGAGGAGGGGGACCGTAAAGTGCAGGCAGAACATTTGAGCTGGCCTTTTGGCAGGATAGGATTCTGACCCTCAGAGAGGGGGAACGGCATTCCAAGTGGAAGAAATCACCTGTACAAAGGTGCCAGGACTAGAAAAGGCAGGCAAGGCAGGACAGGAGACACAAACAGGTTTGTACAGCCCTGGGGGGGGACAGCTGAGCACCAGGGAAGTGGGCTGGCTTGGAGCACCCTGACCTTGGGCTGGGTGTTTGGGCTTCTTTCTATAGGCAGTGGGGAGCCAAGCACAGAGTTTTCTTTTTTTCTTTTGCACCCCACTCCCCCGAGCCACAGGTGCTGCCCCCAGCACAGAGTTCTATTACACACGCACACACATACACATTTTTATTATAATAAAAGTGTTCTTTGGCTCAGCGCCTGTGGCTCAACGGGCCAGCCACGTACACCTGAGCTGGCGGGTTCGAATCCAGCCCGGGCCGCCAAACAGCAATGACGGCTGCAACCAAAAAAAAATGGCCGGGTGTTGAGGCGGGCGCCTGTAGTCCCAGCTACTTGGGAGGCGGAGGCAAGAGACTCGCTTGAGCCCAGGAATTGGAGGTTGCTGTGAGCTGTGATGCCACAGCACTCTATCCAGGGTGACAGCTTGAGGCTCTGTCTCAAAAA